>VZTD01003898.1:300667-359609 GCA_013397725.1 Rhagologus leucostigma | reverse complement strand
ATACTTATATTAATAGTGTTTGTATTTATATATTTCCCAGCACCCAGCCCACTCTCCCATTGTTTAATTCTCTCTCCCCATCAGGCCTGGATTTTATTTCCCCTCTTAATTTGTCCAGTTTCAGCTTCCAGCCCCTGGATTGTGTTCCAGATGAGGCTGGAAGGCTTCCGAGCCCTTTATCCTGATTTTTATTCCATGTGTCATTCCTTCCTTGTTCTTTTCATCTCCTCCTAAATTCCCCACCCTGTGCTCCTGTTGCTGCCGGGACCTGTTTCCCCACATTCCCAAATTTTGTTTGGTTCCAGAATGAGCCATGTTTAATCCATCGACCTTCTCCTGGAGCTGTGGACGAAGGAAAAAATTCCGTAATCCCGTTACAATTCCAAGAGCACCAATGCAAGAGGAACAATTCCCTCCTCTTCTATCATTCCCTTTATTTGTACCCAAGGATTTCATCCTCCATTGCCCAGAGAGGTTTGATCCCTCTGATTATCCATCACCTACTTTACAAGTCCTGCTTCCTTCGGTGAGGTTTTCCAAGGATTTTTTGGATTCTGGGATTTTGCAAACTGTTGTTAAAGGGCTGCCTTTCCTCTCTCTTTTCCCTGACACAAACCAGCCTTTATCAGGGGATTGCCCTTTTATTTTGGTTAAATAATTACCTTTACCTGTAATTCCATGGTTTTCCATGTTTTCCAATGGAAAGTCCCAGCTAGAAAAGCTAAAACTCAGGAGTTTCCATTGCATTCGCACCACATCCACATTATTTTGTTCCCTGCCACTCTCCATGAATGGATTTAGCTTGACATGGTGAGTTCAGAGAAGGAAATAAATATCTGTAAATATTCTTTTCTAACGAGGCATTCATTTCCTGGAGTTTGGGAACTGGCAAAATCCCGGCATTCATATCCTCCATCTCCAAAACTATTGATGGAAAACAAAGCTGGAGAGGCAGCTTTTGGAATCAGGGATGCTTGGAATATTTACATGACTTTGTGCTCGCAATGTGGGGCTGCAAAGGAAAATAAAAACACCCACTCGGGGCAGAGAATAAAAATTAATCCAGAGAAAAATTCCAGCCTTGGCACAGGAAAATGGAAATGGGACAAGAAAAGCACTCTGCTCTCCAGAATTCGGAATTTTCAATCAGCTGCCAAGCTGCTCCTGTCCTTGCTGCCAGCAGGTTTGTCAAGGCTTCTACATGGGAATCCGGTGCTCCAGCCTCCGGAATTTCTCATCTAGAGAGGGATCAAACTTCTGCCTCCTTGAGTTTTTCCCTAAACTCAGCTCCTCCGCTTCTCTACCTTTGCCAAGGGTCCAGTGACCTCCTTGATGGGAATATTTTGGTAGCACAGGATGGGCAGAAATTCCATTTCTCCCACAAGCAGGAATCTTTTCCATCTCTTTTTGGATTTTATCACCGGAGAATTACTCAGGGCTTGGACAGGGTGACAGCAATGCCTTATCATGTATCCCTGTCAGCCAGGCTGAAGGAATTCCCACCCAGATTCTCCTTCTCCACCACATCCAGGCAGAGCTTTGTCCCAAATTTCAAAAATCCCTTTTTTGGCTGCACAGAGAATTTTGCAGTCCTTTGTTCCTGTCTATTTTTGCCTCCTCTCCTGGACGCACGCTCCACTTGATCCCGCACTTCCCAGCTCTGGAATTCGCTGCAAAACCCCTCTGTCAGCATTCCCACGGTGTTTCCCTGCTATGTTTCCTTTCCATGGAATGTTTTGAGCTGTCACAGATTTCACAGGAGCTCAAAACAAAGAGCGGGCGTTCTCCCCACCCTGTGATTCCTCTGCTCTCCAGAAGAATTGTTTTCCCCTTTTTTTGTGGCAGCTTTTTTGGGGAAGGGGCATCCATTTCGTCTATTTACCAAGAGAACTTTAATCCGTCACTAAATCCTAACTGGATTTCTTCCTGAATCCCTGCTCTGGCTCCATAGATGAGGTGCAGGTGACAGGTGAGCAGTGGTGACACCCAAAGTCAGCCTGGATTTTCTGTGAGCGTGACCCAAGCGACTCCAGCTGTCAATCACCACTAAAGGGGCCAGTTCCTTCTGGAGCCGCTGAAAAGTCTCCAAACAATTCCATTATTTGCATGATTTTATCTTGGAGATGAGGACAGTGGACGTGGCCTGGCTGTGTGCACACAGAACTCTCTAATCCTGCACTGATCCCACAGCAGGAAAGGGGGAATTCTGCCCCTCTGCCCCTCTCGGGTGAGACCCCACCTGCAGAGCTGCTCCAGCCCTGGGGTTCCCAACAGCAGGAGCTGTTGGAGCAATTCCAGAGGAATCCTTGGAGATTCTCCAAGGGCTGGAGCCCCTCTGCTCTGGAGCCGGGCTGGGAGAGCTGGGAATGTTCACCTGGAGAAGAGAAGGCTCCAGGGAGAGCTCAGAGCCCCTTGCAGGGCCTAAAGGGGCTCCAGGAGAGCTGGAGAGGGACTGGGGACAAGGCATGGAGGGACAGGACACAGGGAATGGCTTTAAATTGGAAAAGGTGAGATTAGGTTGGATATTGGGAATTAGGAATTCCTGGCTGTGAAGGTGGGGAGGCCCCGGCGCAGGGTGCCCAGAGCAGCTGTGGCTGCCCCTGAATCCCTGGGAGTGTCCAAGGCCAAGCTGGACAGGGCTGGGAGCAGCCTGGGATAGGGGAAAGTGTCCCTGCCCATGGCAGAGGCTGGAATGGGATGGGATTTAGGGTCCTTCCAACCCATTCCACAAGTCTCTGACCCAATATTTCCCAAACTTCTCCTTTCCCCCCTCTAATCCAAGACATAAAAGCCCTTCCTGCATCCTTTCCTTTCCCACTTTTTCCTCTTTTCCCTGAAACCTCTCCAGCCACGACTCCTCCTTCTCCCTTCCCTCCTCACAGATGTGGAGTTCACCATCTGAACTCAATTTGATTTATGGGCAAAGATAAAAAAGAGATTTAATCATGTCCATGAACTTCTCCAGCAACACACCCTGACATCCCCTATTAACTGCTCGTCTCCAGACATTTTTCACGGATGGTGTCCAATCCCTGATTCCCAAGCATTTAATTACTCTCCCTTTGTTAGAAGATCCCACTAAATCTCCTGATTTATGCCACGCTCCATAAATAAGACCTTTCCTGGTTGCTTTATGATGGCACAAATTTGTTGGAGGCATCTGCATAAATTTTTATGGGATTTCATCGTTCGCTCCACATCATTTTTTCCAGTTTTCCTCGTGAATCAGAGCTGGGAATCACGGAGCACCACACAATTAATTATTCACAGTAGCCACCTCTGTGTCTATTATTTAATTTCCTTTTCAGTCCTAACATTGTAAATGTTCACCTGTGAGTTACTGGGATTATTTGGAAAATAGGATTACGGCGCCGGGTGAGATTTATCCGGGAAATTCCTCGTGCCTGGAGCTCGGGAGAAGGTCAGGAAGTTCATTAAAGCAGATTAATGGAGAACAAGTGGGATCTAATCAGACTGGGAGCCTAAAGGCGCCTCGTGCCGGGGCAGGGACGTTGTTCCCATGGATTATTTGTGTGCCTGCTACAGGAACGTTGGGAATGACAGCAGATCCATCCTCTTTAGCCACTCCAGCCGCTGATGAATGAGTTCCTGCCCACCATTGGCATCCTGTCACGGAGCTGAGGCACTGCTCCAATTAGTGCTCCCCAAGGAGGGAAGGAAGGCAGGGCCTGGCCCTGCCTGCAAAGCGCCGAGAATTCCGGGCTGCTTCATTATCCGGCTTCTCCACTCCATGCCCTGCTCCAAGGAATAGCCTGGATAACAATCCTGTAACTGCAGCACTTAACCTGTGTGATATTTGCGAAGCCAAGGCTTCAGAAAGGAGCGATTCCCAGGAAGTGTCGCTCAGAGACAGGTTGAGCAGCAGGCGCTGAGCGGGACGGGCGGAATTGGGGTGTGGAGATGGAATTTTTCCTTTTCAGCCTCCATTAACCATTCCAGGAACATAAATGCCAACACAGGATCATTTAGGCTGGAAAAGATTTCAGGATCATGGAGTTTAACCCTTCCCCGGCACTGCCAAGACCACCACTGCCCCATGCCCCCAAGTGCCACATCCACAGGGATTTAAATCCCTCCAGGGATGGGAACGCCACCACTGCCCTGGGCAGCCTATTCCAATGTCTGATCATCCTTTCCATGAAGAATTTTTCCCTAATTCAAACCAAAACATCCCTTGGAGCAACTTGAGGCCGTTTCGTCTTGTTTTGCTGCGAGTGCTGAATTCCGAAGTGATAAATTCCGAAGGGCGGTTGGAATTCCAGGATTGCATCAGTCTCACTCCATTGTCCCTGGTGAGTGACACAGAGCACAGACTGAAATTTGTGGCCCAGATTTATTTCCAGGAATCCTTCTTGAACTCCACACTGTCCCTGCTCCTCCTGATCCTTGGCATGGTTATAAATTGATTTAAGTGAATAGTTTGAGTAGGTAATTTGTGTACTGTAAATAAAACCATGGAATGGTTTGGGTTGAAGGAGCCTTAAAGCCCATCCCATTCTCACCCCTGCCATGGACAGGGACACCTTCCACTAACCCAGGTTGCTCCAAGCCCCCTCCAACCTGGCCTTGGACACTTCCAGGGATGGAGAATTTGTGGGGCACCTTTATCTGTCTTCTATATGAAATCCTGGAGCAATTACAAAGGAAGCAGAGAATCCCAGTGAGAGTATATAAAATATTCCCATCAGGGTGAAGCTCACTGAGATAATTCTCACCTCCCTTCCTGCCCTGTCTCCTATCCCACCTTCCCAAATCATTTCATGAAACACGAAAAGGTAAAATCCTGCAGAAACTTTAAGTAGTAAAACCTTGCTCCTGGTCCTCCACCGGGATTTGTTCTAAAAGGAGGAAAAAAATTGGGATATTCATAAGATACTGGAATTGTGCAGTTTATCAGATGTTCCTTTAATCCCTAAGGAGCCGTGATTTCCCTAAAAACAGAGCTTTGTTTTCCCTTATCCATGTGGAGATCGCAACCCCTCGCATCCCCTGGCTGTGTCTATTCAGGGCCAATATCCAAATTATTCCTGCTTTTCCTTCCTCATATTCTGCTCAGGGATTCCTCAGCTCTTTACATGCCTTGGTTGTGTCTTTTCCGTGCCAAAATCCAAATTATTCCCACTTTTCCTTCCCACACTCTACTCAGGAGTTCCTCACACGCCCTGGTTGTGTGTTTTCAGTGCCAATATCCAAACTATTCCTGCTTTTCCTTCCTCATATTTTGCTCAGAGGTTCTTCAGCTCCTCACATCCCTGGTTGTGCCAATATCCATATTATTCCTGTTTTTCCTTCCCGCACTCTGCTCAGGGGTTCCTCAACTCCTCACATCCCCCTGGTTGTGTCTATTCCATGACAGTATCCAAATTATTCCCACTTTTCCTTCCCACACTCTGCTCAGGGGTTCCTCAGCTCTTCACATCCCCTGGTTGTGTCTTTTCAGTGCCAATATCCAAATTATTCCCGCTTTTCCTTCCTCATATTTCATTCAGCGGTTCCTCAACCCCTCACATCCCCTCGTTGTGCCAATATCCACATTATTCATGTTTTTCCTTCCTGTACTCTGCCTCCAATTCCCAGCCCTAAATTCCACAGTTTGCACTCTCCAAACCCCCACTCTGATGGGATTTGGGGGTTGGGTGAAGTTCCATGCTGGATATTCCAGCAGATAATGGGGAACCCTCAGCATTCCTGGTCGTCCACCATCAAGAACGAGACATTTTGCTCACTGAAGAGGTGATGAGAGAATCATGGAATATTCGGAACTGGAAAGGACCCACAAGGATTATCCAGTCCAAACCCTGTCCCTGCCCAGGGACACCCCAACAATCCCACCCCGTCCCAGAGAGCATTGTCCAAATTCTCCTGGAGCTCTGGGATCACCCAACAGCAAAGTCTGGTGGGTGATGGGATGCTCAGGATAATTTCCCTCTGTTAATTAGGCCAAATTCCCAGCCAGTTCCTTCAGGACTAATTCCTGTTGTTGAACCTGTTGGTCCTGGCTCTGGGCATGCTTGGAATTCTTCCCTGGGACCAGAGCACACATGGAAAATCCATCTATGCTCAGGTCGTTTGGATACTGGGTGTTGGAAAATGAAAGGGAATTGGATATTAATGAATATATCCAGGAGGGAAGGGAAGGGAAGGGAAGGGAAGGGAAGGGAAGGGAANAGGGAAAGGGAAAGGGAAAGGGAAAGGGAAAGGGAAAGGGAAAGGGAAAGGGAAAGGGAAAGGGAAAGGGAAAGGGAACCCAACCCAACCCAACCCAGAACAGGAGGGAATCTAGTTATTCAACATCAAGAAAAATGCTGAGACAAGAATTATCGGTGTTTGAACAGTGCTAGAAACTGGAAAAACCTGGAGCTGACTTCCTGAGGGAATATGAGTGTGTGGGAAGGAGAAGCAGCTGGAAGATGGAGTTTGATAAATTTTGTGGATGAAATTATGAACTACTTTTATATCCAAATTAAGGAGGGGTTAGAAAGGTGTGTCTAGGTTAAGGGTTAGGTCTAGGTCTAGGTTTAGGAGTATCTCCTGGAGGTGAGGTGGGACTTAGTGCAAATTCCCTTTACACTGAGTTTCCCTTCCAGGTACTTCATAAATTACAAATAACAGCGATAATCCCTGAGACTCCCGTTTCATTTTCGAGTAAGATCCTGGCTTTTCCCCCTAGAGCCTGGCTTTGCTGGAGCTGGGAGATGAACCCATTAAAACCCCAGCATGATTCTTTGAACACCTGATTTTTGTGTTTCCAGCTTATTCCAGATCCCAACTTTGCTCCCACTTCAATCTGGGATCCATCCGGACCAGAGATTCCTAAAAACTTCTCTCAGATTCTCAAGGTTTAAATTAATTCCCTCCCACTCCTGGAATATTCCCGATTTACTCCAGTTGAGCAATCTGCCCATAGTCCAGCCCATTCATAAAAACTGAGCAGGTAATAATTAATTTTAATGAGCAGGTAATCATTAATTTTAATGAATGCTGTTGCTGCACGGGGTAATTGTTTGAATTCATCAAACCTGCTGTTTAGAATTTAATGCAGAAATTATGTCCAAGGCGTTGTTAATAAAATCATTACAAATTCATTTAGCCCTGAACCAGCAAAGCACTTCCACTTGGATTTTCTGCATGGAATGCTGAAGTGCTTCCCTGAATCCTGATTTTGAAGTTATAATTCCTTAGGCACACTCAAAGAAGAAAACTCCTCAGATTTGCGACCTAAGGGGTCCTGCAGGGATCTTTGCTCATCAGGGAATCGTGGAATAGAATCGCTGAGGTTGGAAAAGTCTTCCAAGGTCATCAAATCCAGCTTTTGACTGATCTCCGCCTTGTCCCCAGCCCAGAGCCCTGAGTGCCACCTCCAGGAATTCCTGGGACACCTCCAGGGATGGGCACTCCAAACCTCCCTGGGCAGCCCCTGCCAAGGCCTGAGCACCCTTTCCATGGGGAAATTCCTGCTGGTGTCCACCCTGNTCCCAGCTCCCTCAGCCGCTCCCCCCATGAGTGACTCTCTAGAACCTTCCCCACTTCCATTGCAGCTCCCTGCTCCTTTTATTCCCTCTTCCAGGAATGAGGAGAGGTAGGAGAGTCCTTTATGGCCAGGGCATAAATAAGCTTCAGTCTTTCACTTTTACCCCACTCCTGGTGGATTCCCTGTTCTGTGATTTTTAGGGAAAACCTCGGCAGAGAACCTCCCTGAGGATCCAGCCATGAGCAGCCCAATCCCGAACTCCTCACCACCTCTTGGCTTCTCCTTACATCCCTCATATTCCCACATTTTTGCTGATCCACCCCAATTCCACACAATCAGATCCCTCTGACGCCCTCAGGGCTCCTTCCTGGGCTCATCATTATCTCCCTGGGCTCATCTTTATTCCCTTCCCACCCCCTCTGACTCAGGGAATTTCAAGATATGGATCAGAGATCTGGCTTTATGCAGATGACATGCAGATTTCTGGGAAGTTTATCCTTAATTATTCCTTCTCTTCCCATGTTTTACCAGTTTTTCTTGAGGACACGGAGGTGCCGATGCCATTTTTTTTGTCCTGGTCTATATTTAAAACTTGAATCTCAATTTTTGCTCTCAGGCATTGTTTTTTTTTCTCTAAATCTGAGAGAAAATCTCAAAAAATTGAAGTTTTTGGTGGACTGGAAGCAAAAAAATCCTTTTGGAAGGCAGTGGTTCCACCAGGCTTCGGGAATGTTGGATCATTACCTGTCAGTGCCCTACAAGACAGAATTCCCTGGAAAGAGGCACTCAAAATGATAACACTTATCAGGACTGGGGTAGCTCAGGGTTCATCCCTCTCCCTTGGGACAGCCACAAATCCCATCAGGAGTAATTCCATCTTTGCTGCTACACCCACTGCAGGCCTGGAAATTCAGGTTTCTTTAACCAACAACAAAATTCCAAATTAATAAAAACATGGAATTGTATTTTTCCATCCCATTTGAGGAAAAACCAGATGTTAAACTGGGATTTAATAATTTAATATTCTCAAAATAAATTTTAGGCTATATGTGTTAACTGGTGTTTCAGCCCTTTCCAATAAAAGCTTGGAATCAGGGAAAACCACAATTCCTTCCAACTGCAATATTCCTTCTAACCACAATTCCAACAAAGATTTTCAGTTTTTATCTTGGTGCACGAATCCCTGGAAAACAAGGGATTATAAATTAAGGCATCATTCCGTGCCTCATTCCAAACCAGTGTCTGAGCAACATCCCAGAATTCCTGACTCACCTAATCCTTAAAAGTTTCTTGTTCCTGATGAAAATGGGATGAAGATCTCAACAAAAGGATTCATTTGGCAATTCCAGATGTTGAAATAAACATGAACCTGAAATTTAGGGTCTGCTCAATCATGGTCACAACAATAGGGTCATCCCTGTATTTGTGTAAGACCGGGAATTCCCAGACCAGGTGCCCAATGGATCATTTGGGAACATCCCTAACCACTAATATAGGATTTTTTTTTCAAATTAAGTCAATTTTCCTGGCCAAAATAGCAACATGTGGGACCTTTAAAACTAAATTACCGAGGAGCCCTGAGCACTAAAAGCAGCAGGATTTAATTCCAATAACATGACTCACTTTTCCAAGCAACTCTATTATTAAAGTGAGGGGGTTTGGTTTAGGAAGAACAATATAAAAATTCTTTAGGAGTTATTTAAATGCTTTGTTTTCCTCCATAAATTCTCCAAGTTTTTTACATCCAGCCTCTTTTCCCTTGGCTGTCCAGTGGCTGCAACACTTAAATCCAAAGAGGATAAAATAACGTTGTTGCAAGAACAATTTCCCTCAAATATTTGGAAAAGCTGTTTATAAACTGAATATCAGAGCGAGCAAAAATCCCTCAGCCACATCCAAGGCCTTTCATTTTTCCAGGAGAAATGTTCCACGCCCTCCGTGGGACTGCATTAATCAACGAATAAATGAATGGGAGAAAGAAGATCATTAAATCTTATTTTGCCTCCTGACGAATGCCAGGATAAGCCGGGGAAGATGGGAAAGATGGATGGAGATCCACAAAGTTGCGTCAACCTTTTCCCATTTTTTTGTATCCCTGGATCATTGGGAATAAATATCCAGGGAGAAGACCTCAGGCGGGGTAAATCCACCCCTTTTCCTGGGGTTAATGGAGCTCTGCTGATTTCCTGGCACCTGACTTCATGTTCCCATAAAGAAATATTTATGGAACAGCTGAGGAATCCAACGCCAGCCGAGAGAAATGCCATGGAATGTCAAGCTTTTTGTGGATGTCCCATCTCTTGAAGTGTTCAAGGGATTTGGGGCAGCCTGGGATAGTGGAAGGTGTCACTGCCCACGGTGGGGGTGGAACGCGATGGGATTTAGGGTCTCTTCCAACCCCAACCATTCCATGAGATCCCACATGGCACAGCAAAAACCTCAAGCCAGGGAATATGAAGGGAAGAGGTTTGGAAGCTCTCCTGGAGCAGGAATTGAGGCAGAAAGGGGTTGTGGGGTTCTGAAGGCTGATCTTTGCTAATTTTCCCACCTGCTTTGGAATTCTGATCCAAAATCCATGAAAAACGTGGGAGGAATGTGGGGGGGGGGACACCATGCCTGGCACCAGCCGAGGGCTCAAAAAATCAAAGGTTTTGGTGGACTGGAAGCAAAAAAATCCTTTTGGAAGGCAGTGGTTCCACCAGGCTTCGGGAATGTTGGATCATTACCTGTCAGTGCCCTACAGAGACAGAATTCCCTGGATGAGGCATCCAAATTTTGGAGCTTTCCCTGCATCTTGTTACACAATTTGAAAGAAGAAAAACTCAGAAGAGCTCAAGAAAATTATTTTCCTTGTAAGACCCTCGCTGCTTCAAGTCCATGCAAAATGTGGGAAAAATATCGTTTATTTATCATGTTGTTCCTGCTCTCCAGGACTTGGAATATTAAAACAAAACCTTTCAAAAATTATCAAAAAATTTATTTCTCTTCAGATTTTAATTTTTTAACATTTTTTTAACCTGAAAAAACCACCAGTTTTTACTGGATTATCAATTCAGAGACTTCCCTTATTTCTCGTGTCCAAGGTTTTTCCCAGGAAAAGCTTTTCTTGTCACTTGTTTTTGGAATCAAAGATGAGTTTCCCCCTCTGTCTCCCAGTTTAAGCAGCAGCAACTTCCAGAGGAGCAAATTCCAAGAGCCTCGTGGAGCAAGCGAGTCAGATCCGGCAATTTTTTAATCCCTTTCCCAATTAAATGACAGCTCCGGAATTTCCCTGGGGTTTGATACCTTCCATTCCTGTCTTTGGAGGAATCTGAAACTGCCTGAGAAAGGGAGAGCTGCACTTAATTGGGGGAAAAAAAACGAAACGGGAATGCTCGGTGCGGATTCAGTTCTAATAAAGTGTCAGAGAAAAAGGGGTGGAATTTTTAACTTTATTCAAATCCTCTGCTCCAAAAATCCTCGTAGTGAATAAATTACCGGCACTGCAGCAGAGTGAATTCTCGTGACCTTGAAACAGCAAAACCGCGAGCAAGGATGGAAGAGGAATTCGGGAATTGCTTCAGGAGCAGATTTGGATGGAGAACAAAATATTGGCTGATCCCCAGGCAAAAGTCAGCCGGGCTGGAAAAAATGTGGAAGAGTCTGGAAGAGCAGCTCCAGTCCAGAAACACATCCTGGCCTGCTGATTGGATTCCTGCCTCATCCCATGAAATCAGCTGGAAAATTAGATGGTGAGGGTGGAGTGGGGATGCCTTAGACCTGGAAATCTGGGATCTACCTCTTTCCCAACCCCAGATTTTCCTGTTTCTGAGGTTGGTGCTAACAGGAGGTGACATGAGCTCCTGTAAGATGCTCTGCATCATGGCTTAATTAATAATTAATGAATTGGGAAGTATGTGAAACAAGGGACTCCGTACCACCAAAACCTTTGGGAATGCTGCTTGCCTGGATAATCCATCCAGGGAATGTCCTTTTAGCCAACCTGTGGGGAGGGATGCAGATCCTCAAATAAACAAATTAATTACCAAAATTAAAAACCCTGCATCGTGCAAGGCTTGGATCCAAAAATCTCCCAGGTTTGGGACCAGCACGGTTCTAAAATTCACTTTTTTCTTTCATTAGTTGTGTGAAAATATTTCCTTTTGCACCACGGGGAAGATTTTCCTCTGGATCCTCTGCCAGAGCTGTTCTCTCTGCCCTGGGAAATTCCATGGGATTTCAGAGTGGAAAGGTTTGGAAGAGCAGGATTCCACTTAGCTCACAAATAACTCCTAAAATGATTTGTCCAGTTGGTTTCCAGTTCCTCAGGACTCCCAAAAAGGCTTGGATTTCTTCATTCCCACTGAATTCCAGTGAAGGAAATTCCAAATCCTTTTGGGAAGGGTGCTGCTCCCCACACTGGCTCCATATGGATTCACCTGACATGGGAACACCTCAGCCAGCAGTGCTGGAGCTTGAGGGACTCACCCTGCAATCTGGGAAGGGAAAACAGCCTTTCCCAAACTTTTGGAGCTGCTGGGACGGTGAAGTTGGCAGAACGAGCGGTTTGGTGTCACCGTCACTCCCTCATCCTACTTTTTCTGTGGGATGAGAACGAAGTCACAGCAGGTGGTGGGAAGGGCACAGGTGGCACTGTCGTGGATCTGTCAGGGCCACGGGACAGGGAGGGCATTCCAGACCCACCTGGGCACATTCCTGTGGCACATGCTCCAGGAAACCCTGCCTTGGACTGCATCATTTCCAGAGGTCCCTTCCAACACTAAAAATTCCGTGATTCTGTGAAAGCCCAGACCAAAAATATCCCCAGTTTAACATCCCTGGAGCAGTCCCAGGAGCTGTAGAGTCAATCTGTCCCTTTTTTCCCAAAATGAAGACCTCCGCAACCACCAGGATCTCTTAAAATCCCTGGAAACCCAAACACAATGCCAAATGTTGAGCTGTCTTAGACTGGGCGCGGCTCTAAACTCTCTGCTGGTTTTAAAATTCAAAATCAGCTGCTCCATTTCTTACCAAAATTTCCAATCCAACCTCAAGCTGAGGAGCCAGGAAAACTGGTGGAGGAAGGGAGACCTGAATTATCTGGAAACAGGGGGATGGTAGTGAAGGAGCATTTCTGAAAAGCAAGGAATATCAGGCTGTGGTTTTGGTCTTTGTGGGAAAGCTCCCGTATGGAAAATCCCGCTGGGAAGAGCCAGTGTCCATAAAGGAGACAGAGGAGTCCTGCAGCTTCAATCCAAAAAGGCAGAAAGGCCCCTGGGGCACAGCCAGCGGGGTTTTCTCTCTCTCTCCGTTTCGGAGGGCACAGCCTCCTTTTATCCCAAACTCCCGGCCGCACGGTGCCCTCTTCCTTTCCCCATTGCTGAGGTACCAGGAAGGTGCAGCCTTCCCGAACCGCCTGCCCCATATTCCACCCTTGAACCTGGCCTTTTCCCCCGAAGTTCAGAAAGTCCGGCTCATTTGCCTGTTTCAGGAGCCGAACTGTCTGGACTCCGGAACAAGCCTGTGGCTGGAAGTAAGGACAGACATTAAAACCCATTTTAAAGCCATTAACAGCCATCCCCTCACCCATGGAATTATTTGGAAAGACATCAGCGCACATCTTCCCCATCACCTCCACAAGCCGAGTTTACATCCCGATTACACCTTCAAACACAAGGGAGGCAACTCAGAGAGCAAACCTTGGACGTTTAAAAACATCTCCCGTTGCTGTGGTCCATCAAAATTCCCTCGGGGAAGGAGAGTGTGAAAGAACAGCCACTTGTGCAGCAATTTTAATCAGGCAAAACTGAGATAAGGGACTGATTACAGAGTTACTGAGCTGATAAAATCCTGACTGCAGCTTTGTAATCAATCAGCAGCCACCGCTCATCCATGGAATAACCAGACGGCGCATCTGCCTTTCCTTGGATATTTATAAAGCACTCATGGAGAAGTTATTTACCTTTATTAGCTGGTTTTTCCATAATTAGCTCGGCTCCTGGGAGGATTTTCAGTGCCTGCACTGACACCTGGGACACCGGACACCTGTTTCAATCAGTGTTCACTTTCTTCTCAATGCCTCAGAGAACCACGGATGGCTTGGGAAGAGAATTTAAAGGATACATTGGAATTATTAGCAACGTTCTATGGAGATAAGGAGAACAGATCCAGATAGGATCCAGACGTGCAGATATCCAAATCCAGGATATCCCGAAGCTCAGGAACTTGCGCTTGTATGGGATTACCTCGGTGTGAAGTGACTTTTGGCATCACTGATTATCCCACAGCTTCCCTCTGGTTGTAGGATCCATGGATGTATGTGAGGGACTTTGGGAAAAGCTTGGAATTTCCCTCTTTTAACCTCTCACTCTCCACACCGGATTTTGGCAGCGGTGATGGGCACCCCGCACCTCCCCAGGTGGATTTGCCCACTCTGGCCAAAGCCAAGCAGGAATTTCTCTTTCCAGTTTTTTCCAGGACTGAAATGGGTTTTTCTGCCCAACACCAAAACCTTGAACAGGGTAAAGATTAAAAAGTTGTGTCACTAAAAACTGGTTTGATATCTCAATTATTCCTCCTAGAACAGGAGCCTTTGCTCCGTTTTTGGAGCAATTTTTCCAACTCCAATTTTAATAAAAGAGAAAAGCATCTCTCAGAGAGAAAATCCCTCATGCAAAAGCTGCTCCTGTTTCTCTGTTAATTAAAATAATTCAGCTGATGAGGCTCATTAGGCCTTCAAGTGCTTCCCAAATGCTGTGGTCACCACAAAAGGCTGCATTAAGAAGGTGCTGATTTAGAGAGCAGCTCTGCATCTTATTTACCGGGAAGAAAATGGATGATGAGATAAGATCAGCGGCTGAAATCAAGGAGTGAAAAGAGATAAAGATGCACACGCAGATCCAGCTCCAGCTGGAGCTGTTCCTGATGGGATCTTTAATTTCAGGACCACGTTCCATTGTTATCCTCAGCTCCTCTGCCTCATTCCTTGCACACAGAGCAGAGGCTGCTCCCTCAATAAGAGAAAAATCAATATTTTGCTTTTTAGCATTGTTCAGTGCCCTCATCTTGCGCCTTATTTATTGTGGGATCTTCAAACTCTGCTCCCACATCAGCTGGAACACATTCCCATTCCATTTTCCAGGGGAAGCTGGGGTGGTTTCGTGGTCTGGGAGCAGCTCAGGAGCTGAAAACCCCCACCAAATGTGGAGTTTTGAAACATCAATTATGGCATTTTAAGCCTAATTGGGATTATTAAACTGTTCTGGATCTGAATTCCGTACGGAGCTGGGGGTGCTCAGTGCTTGTGCGAGGCTGCCACAGGGTCACAGGGCAAATCCCAGCTCCTTCTCATGGGTATCCAAGACGGATAAGAGAAAAATGATGGGAAAACGGTTTGGTTTTCCATCTGTGGCTGGTAATTATCGCCGGAGCTGCAGCACTTTGCCATTAATCTCCTTTATTCTTCCAGCTTTTCCCAGCTCAGGGACAAGGCCAAGCGTGTGTGTGACAGGAGCGGCCACAAACCAGCCCTGCTGCTCCATCCGTCAGTGCCATGAGCGGCAGCTGCTCCACGCGCTCAAAATTCCCTTTTCCCGAACAAAATACGGACACTGAGCAGCCTCCTTGAGCATCTGAACTCCTTCACCTCCCCGTTGCCTCGGCAGTAGATTAAATTCCAGGTCACCTCACTCTGGAGGGACAAATCAAAGCTGTGTCAGATATGGTGGAGATCGAAGCATTCCTGTGACAGGGAATGTCTTCCCAACGGGAAAACCAGCTGGAAAAATCTGCTCTTCCTTGTCTGAGAGCAGCAGTTACCAGGAAAATCAGAGGTGTTGGAAAGCTTTCATATTTACAGGGTTTTTCCTGTCTATCTCCAAGGCATTCCTGACACACCCCTTTCCTTGGATAATCTCTTCCCAAGGGTTCAATTCCAGATCCAGGGAATGGAGTGGAAGGCATCTGGCTGATTTTCACGTGTTTCATTCCAGACCTGTCTTAAAATCATCCTCTCCTGGCAGGAATCTGCAGGTCTGAAGAGTGAATTTCTGGTTTTTGAGGACCTGGGGATGATGTCAATGTTTCCTTCCATTACTGTGGAATCTGGAAAAAAAAACAGCAGTGGAACCTCCTGGTAGCAATAGAGAAATTTGGAATTTTGAGCAGTATCTATTCCTCATGTGATGGGATTAATCTGTCTTGGCTTTTGATCTCTAAAATTCGAGTTTCTAAACAAAACTGCATCTCTCCCCTCCTCCTTTCACAGCAGTGACTCAGCTTCTCGGTGGCTGATCCATCAAAAACTGGGATACTGGGAATGAACCACTCTGAAAGTGCTCCAGATGAAGATTTTTCCTAAAGGATCCCCAGTCCATCCCATAAAATTCCATCATTTTGTGCCAGGTGAATTGGACAGTGAATGAAAATCACCCACTGAGTTTTGCTCACGATCTTGGAGATTTTCCAGTGATTATCATGGGAAATTCCATTTTGGAATGACAGAAAACCTATTTTACGCTTCTCTGATACCTCAATACATGGAGAGGAGATTTAGATGGGATATTGGGAAGGAATTCTTCCCTGTGAGGTTGGGGAGGAACTGGAATGGAATTCCCAGAGAAGGTGTGGCTGCCCCTGGATCCCTGGAAGTGTCCAAGGCCGGGCTGGATGGGTTTGGAGCAGCCTGGGACAGTGGAAGGTGTCCCTGCCCATGGCAGGGGGTGGCACTGCATAATCTTTAAAATCCCTTCCATCCCAAACCATTCCCTGATCCTACAATTCACTACATCAAACTCTCCCGCAATTTTTGTCCAGAGCAGGAATACGATCCCATAAACTCAAGAAGGTGTTCTTGTCCTTGTCGTGTCTCAAGGAAAAATAAATGCCCAGGAATTTCATGGCCTCAGGGATGCTGGCCCAAAACCCACTGATACTGAAGACATCCCTGTTTGGATACACCCCAAAATATGCCTGAGTTCCCTTGATTAATCTTTGATATAGGATTTTTTTGTTTAGTTGGGTTCTAAGGTTTGGCTGAGTCGTGCATTCAGAGGGAAATGCTCAGAATTTCATGGACCACAGAATCATGGAATTGTTGAGGTTGGAAAAGCCCTCCCAGAGCATCGAGTCCAACCTGTTCCAAATCCCCACCTTGTCACCAGCCCAGAGCCCTGAGTGCCACTTCCAGGAATACCTTGGACACTTCCAGAGGTGCTTTTTTCCAGGGAATGGGCAGGAGGGATTGTCCCAGCTGCTCCTGGTGCTGTCACATTTCCATTCCCGTTAAATGTCACAAAGTCTCTTTATTCCCCCTCTTTGCCATTCCCAGATTTTGATTTTTCCAGGGAAGGAAATGAGGCTCTGCTGGCAGTGCTCCACTCCATGTAACTCTTCCCAGAAGCAGGAAAAAAAACCAATTTGGGAAGTTCTGCGAGTGTTCCAACCACGGAATGTGCACAGCCCAACGGGGAAAGTGTAGCACTCGGCACCAAAGGTAAAATTATGGCATTAAGTTTTTGTGGCATCAAGTTTTCCTCCCTTGCATGTGTTTTTATGGATAATATTTACCCACAATTCCATTATATGGACCACTGGAAAACAGGATTGATCATAAAAGAGGACAATAAAACTCATTAATGCCAGAATCACAGGGACCATTTCACGTCATTGGTTTGAGTTGTGCTCAGCCTGAGGTAATAACCCAGCAATGGAATGAAGTCATCCTTTCCTCCTGGGAGATTATCCTATGATCCCATCCCAAAACTTCCTCTGTCTGCATCCCTGCTCGTTATCCCATCAGAATTCCCTTGGGCACGACATGATAGAACTTTATTTCTAGTTTTTTAATAAACCTTTTGTACTGAGGGAAGAAACGACATACAAACCTAAGGAATTGCACAGAAATTTTTTTGCTGCTAAACAGAACCTTCCACAACTTTCTTGGAAACCTCCCATTTGGTTTAACCCCAAAGTCAGGCATTTGTCTCCAAAAAATTTGGTTGCCTGTCCCTGCTAATCCAATGGATTGAGCAACCTTTCCATAATCACCTCATCAGATTTCCTCTTCCTCTTTTCCAGGTGCCCATCCTGGGTATTGGGGAGTATTCACTGCTTTGTTTCAGTGATGGAAATCGGGATTTTTTTTTAGACTTCGGGAATTTTTGAAGCTGCTTCCCCGGAGGGGTTGTTTGGTAATTTTTATAACTGAGGAGCTGAGAGACAAAGCTGCTAGAAAAAACAGTTCCCATTAAATAGTTTAGGAGCGATTCCCGAACAGTCAGACTCCTATTAAGCAGCTGATGTGCTCCGATGTGAAATGTTCCTAAATGAATTGTTATAACGTCACAAAAATCTGGATCCAGATCCTCAGTTCTGGACAAACACAGGCAAATCCAAAAATCATCCATCCAAATAGATGCATAGAAGCCTTGAGCAAAAATAGGGAGACGGGTCTGGAGAGCTGCTCCTGGTGGGATTTATTTGGGAGACAGCAAGGAAAGCCTCAGGATTGTAAAATGGCTTTGGAGAGGGGAAAAGAGAAAAGCTGCTTATCCTAGAGTGGGAATAATTCAGGGATGAATTGGGATGGGGGAAGGGAAGAGAGACAGCTCAGGTAAGAGCCTGATCTGTGAATGAAAGCCCTGGAAATGTTGCAGTTCCTTCACGACATAAATCCTGACTCACTGACAGCTACAGCCTTTTTTCCTTTTTTCTCTCTCTCTCTCCCTATCAATTTTTTTTTCCCATTTTGTTTTGTCTGCTTCAAGCAAAGCTGTTTTCTTCCTCAAATACTGCTGAGAACAACACTCATGTCGCGTTGCTGGGGACACACGCGAGTTGTCATCATCTGTCACGGGCGTCTTTTCATCTCTTTGAGCCCTCGCTGCCCCTTCTGCTGCTCCCTCTGCCTTTTGATCTTTCCACTCTGCTGTTCCCTCTGAAATGCTCAGACATCCAAGAGAACAATATCCAGCCAGGAAAAAAACCCAACCAAAAAAACCGACAAAAAAAGGCGAAGTGCTTTGATTTGTATTGCCAGGATTCACAGAGATGAAAGAGGAAAATCCAGGATTCCAGCTCAGGAATGGTTAAAGAAAATAAAGTCACAGAATCAAGGGAAGGGAAGTGACTGATGAAAAGAAAGAGGGCTCTGTCCCTGATTATAAATCCTGTGGGATTTGAATCCCAGAATTCCAGTGTTGGAACTGAGCAGAGGGAGATCCCTGAATGATTTTTCTGGCTGCTCCACAGAACAGAAACCATTGAATTCCACCTGCTTTTAACTCCAATAATTCCTGCTTAGGTCAGGAGGAATTTCATCCCAAAGATGTGGAGTCCCTGAGGGATGGGACCGGGAGATGGGACACAACGAGCACATGAAGAGCTCTTTGATGTCCCTTTGTTTTTGTATCATGACAGTAACAACAGCACAGAGGAGAGGGAAACCCCTCTGAAATCATGGAAGCAATTCCTCCTAACCCATCACCGTCTTCTACCCCTTTCCTCGAGTCAGCAAGGGAATAAAATCCCATAAAATTCATAAAAATCTGCTGCTCCCAACCTTCTTTTAACAGCAGAGTTCCAGCTTCGTGTTCTTCATGCACAACATCTCCATCACTGTGAGGAGAAACACAAAATAAACACTCAAAACTCACCTTTAGCTCTCTCCTGGCTGGGGTGAGGTTGTTGCTACTCCAGGGATTTGCTCTTTACAACCACCTGGAAGGAGAGTGGAGCTGGAGGGGTCGGGCTCTGCTCCCAGGGAACAAGGACAGGACAAGGGACAAGACCTCAAGTTTCACCAGAAGGGGCTCGAGTTGGATATTTGGGAAATTTTTGCAGGTAAAGGATTTTCAAGCTCAGGGCAGTGGTGGAGTCACCATCCCCTGGGAGCGTCCAAAAATCTTCATCAAAGGTTGGGCTTGATCACCTTGGTGGTCTTTTCCAACCTTAATGATTCTGTGGTTCCATACTTGAGACATTACAGCATCTCCCAACCCTGTGGAAGAAGAAAATTCCTGGGAAAGAGGGTGAATTGGCATCGTTGTGCGCGGGATTCTTGGGCCAGTGTGGTTTTGTCATTTAAATTCTTGGAAATCGAGGATCTCCCATGCTCTCACCAAGATTTTTAATAATCGTGGCTACAAACGAAGAATCAGTGCTGAGCTCCCTGTTTCCTGTCCCTTGGGAATGAGATATCCTTGATGCGGTCACCCTGGGAAAGGAGTCGATGCAAACTCGGAAATGAAAGGGGAAAACTCAAATGGCAAATGCCCATCAAGGGCAGACTCAGCATCCCCCAGACCAGCCCCACTGCCCATCCCTACCTGAAGAGCTGCCCGTTGTCCCTGACGACATAAATCCTGCTGAAAGTGCCTTTTTCCCACGTTCCATGGCCTTTGGCATAAATCCGAGCGCAGGATTTCATCAATCCACCTCACTTCCATCTTTTTTCATCCATTTTTTCTCTTCCTCAATGCAAGAACCAAATAAGAAGTTTCATTTTTAAGAGGAGATGAGGGAACCTTGAAACAAGCAGCCAAAATTGTGCACTTTCCAAAATTCCCACTAAAGTTGGAATGAAGCAGAATTTCATTCCCAAATTATATTTGCCAGAGACATTTTCATTTTCAGTGGTTCTCAGGATTGAATTTTTCCCGCGGAAAACCGGAATTACAACAGACACAAACCTTTCCTGCAGAATTTTTAAAGTAAAGAAAGTGGCTTTGCTTTGAATCAATTTCCATCTAGTCGAGATCTTCTGGATTTTTTTTCCACAAAATGGAGATCCATCACCGGTTGGACTTGGTGATCCTGGAGTCTTTTCCAAGCTCTGGGATTCTGCGATTTAAGAAGGTCAAGCCTTGCAGAGAATTTATTTTTATAGCTCACACAGCCCAGCAGAACAATCATCCTAAAATCCACATGGAAAACCAAGGCAAAAGGAGAAGGAAAAAAAACTCCTGCCTATTCATGCCAGTGGGAAGAGGCACCAGTTTTCAAATCTTCAATCAAAACCAATATTTCCCGCTAAATTCCTGGAGCAAACCAGCATCTCCCTGGTGGAATTGCAGCCCCTTTAACTGTGACTGCACCAAACCCACATTGCTCTGAATTTGAACAGAACCAGCCCTGAAAATCCTCCAAAATTCCCTGATCAACTTGGTCTGCTCCAGGTATCCCTTCCTCCGTGCACAGCTGCAAAGGATTTCCAGTAATAGGGAAGACATCCAGCATTTTTATGAAATCCTTGAGGAAATAGGAGCTAGCAGGGGGCTGTTGAGTAATAAAACGATTCTAATTGGGTTAATTAGGAGCCGAAGCTGTTCTTCGGTGGATTGTCACCTTCCTGTTAACGGCACCAATTGAATTTAGGGAACACGCAGGGAGAAAATTGCCTGGCTGGATGCAGATTGATCATGCACCTCATGGAATTGTTCAAGGGCTGGTTAACGGGATCTGTAGGAAAAGGAACATAAATTCAAAAAGTCACAATGACTCAGAGCTGCTGGGGAGGGAAAGAGCATCCTTTGCTCTGGGAGCTGTTGAGGGAAGTGAATTCCCATTTCCTCTCTGGTTTAACTCCCATTTTCCTCATCCTGTTCTCATGAGGGAAGTGAATTCCCATTTCCTCTCTGGTTTAACTCCCATTTTCCTCATCATCTTCTCATGAGTGAAATGAATTCCCATTTACACCTTCTGATTTAACTCCCTTTTCTCCCAGTTCTCCTTTATCCCCACAGACCTTTAACTGTTATTTGCCCCTTTCTGGATCATTCTGCCCAAATTCCCAGCACCTCAATCCTGAGCCTTCTCACACCAGAGAATTCCCAAGGGACCATCCTCTCCATCTGGCGTTCCAGTGGCTTCTGGAAGTGTCCAAGGCCAGGCTGGATGGGGCTTGGAGCACCCTGGGATAGTGGAAAGTGTCCCTGCCCATGGAATGAGAAGGTCCCTTCCACCCCAAACCCTTCTGGGATCCTAACAGTGTTATTAACATGGATTAGGGAGCAGGTGACAATAAAATCAGGAGAAATCCAAATTGTCTTGTTCAGCCCACAGGAATTTTATTGCTGTGAATTTGTGATGGAATTGCAGTCCCAGCCCTGGGAATGCAGGAAAGGAACGAACGAAAAAAATATCCCTGTGGTGGCTGCACTTTGCTGCCTCTTATCGAAGGCCAAAGAATTTCCTTCGTTAGCTTAACACAGGGTTAACAAAAATTCCTGGGATCCGTGTGCCTTTTCCATATAAATCCCTCTGCAACTAAAGCCACAAATCCAAGTATGGGATTTTGCTAAATTAACGCTCCAGCATTACCTCGGGAACCCAAAGGAATTCACAAACAAAGCCAAGCTCAGCAAATTTCCACTTCTTGCTTAATGATGACCTTGAGATGCTCCACTCCAGCACACTGAGGGATTCACGTCCCCTCCTGCAATTCCAGCTGGTCTGGAATTCTGAACATTGTGTTTCCAGGTTATTTGGAGTTGTTTCCCCACACAATCAGAATAACTGATTAAATTTGTGAAAATACTGTCTGTAAACCAACTGTGGGGGTTCCACTCTTGGTTATGTTCATCACAAATGATATTAAACCCAAAATCCCGAGGTGTCAGTGGGACAGTCCACGGGGGATTGGAATTCCAGACTCTCAGTGGTCTTTATTTTCAAAGTAAGATCTTTTGTTGACCTGATCTTATTGACTTGGCACATGGATATAAATGAATAAATATAAATAAATATAAATATAACCATAGAACCACAGAACCATAGTTTGGGTCAAAAATAACCTTTAAAGGTCACATCAGGGCACTGGGGAATAATAGGATTGGAGCAACTCCCCCATGGAGACAGGCTGGGAAAGCTGGGAATGTTCAGCCTGGAGAGGAGAAGGTCGTGCGGAGACCTCACAGCAAATTCCAGGATCTGAAGGGAACAGAAGAGGGGCAGTTCATCAGGAACTGGAGTGACAGGACAAGGTGATAGCTTCAAAGTGGAAGAGGGGAAATTTAGGGAATACTGGGAAGAAAATCCTGGCTGTGAGGGTGGGGAGGCCCTGGCACAGGGTGCCCAGAGAAGCTGTGGCTGTGCCTGGATCCTTGGAAGTGTCCAAGGCCAGGTTGGATGGGGCTTGGAGCAGCCTGGGATAGCGGGAGGGGTCCCTGCTCTTCCATGGGTCAGAGGATCTCCACTGAATAAATTCCCTTCGGAAACCTCTTCCTTGTGTCATTCCATGAAAGTCCCATTGATTCTCCTGTCCCAGCCAAATCCACTGCTCTGCATCCCAACACCAGCCCTGGCTTCCTCCTCCCTGGAAGTCTTCACTGGCAGCCTGGCACATCAGGGATCATTGGAATTTATAACAACATCATTCAAGAGCTCTTTTATGGATTAGAGTTCCATTTGGAGCCTTTTCAGTCATTACAGAGTAAATACTGGATCATCCTCGCAAGTGGCTTCCAAATTAACGTATTTGCCAAACTTTCTGCCTGAATACAAATCCGTTGCTATTGCTGGGATGTGCAGAGCTGTCACCCCAATTCCATGAAGGGAATGCATCCCCAAATATCCAGAATTCCTACAGGACACCATTAATTCCAAATCTTACAGGACGCCATTAAATAAATGACTGGGTTATTTTTCAGTTGGATCAGGGAAATTTAAAGCTTGATTTTGAGCCTAATTTTATTATTTTTAGGAAGTTTTTTTTTAATTTGATTGTTTTAGGAAGGAAATCTTGGGTTTGATGGTGGGTCCTGGCACAGATTCCCAGAGAAGCTGTGGCTGCCCCTGGATCCCTGGAAGTGTCCAAGGCCAGGTTGGATGGGGCTTGGAGCAGCCTGGGATAGTGGAAGGTGTCCCTGCCCACGGAAAGGGTTTAGAATGGGATGGGATTTAATGTCCCTTCCAAACCTAACATTGTGGGATTTTTCTCCAGTATCTGAAGGAGTTTTTTTTTCCTTCCCACCCCACACTTCTTTCCCAGGGATCTCTTCCACTTCCAAACTGTTTATCCTGGTGGTGAAACCCAGGATATGCTTTTACCTTGTCACCCCAGCAGCCACTTGTGCTATCTCAGAAAAGAAAATTCCAGTTATTCCAAGACGCACCTTGATCTTGGAAAACACGATCTGCCCATAGAAATGTAGGAAATACTTTGGGAATGCCCCTAGGCTGACACAGGGAGGGGGTGGGAGCAGAATTCCCGGTTATAAATCAGTCACACCCCCAGTCTCAGCCTGACAGAGCTGGGATTGATCATTATTTCATTTGCCGTCGAAATCAAAGGAAAAGTATCTGAAGGAACAAAGGGAATGAAAGGAAATGCTGCTCAGGAGGTGTCGTGTACTCATCAAATGTGATCCTTTATTCATCACGGAGCTGAATAAAACAAGAAGGAATTCTGTCACCTCGCTTTGGAGAACACGGAAACGCCAAGTAGAACAAGACAGATCCCTTATTGATCTGCAGGAACAGGGAAATGTGGATATCAGGCACTTCCAAATGCCAGTCACGGGAATGCCAGAGGCAAGAGGGGCAGCCACAGCTTCTCTGGGCACCCTGTGCCAGGGCCTCCCCACCCTCCCAGCCAGGAATTCCTTCCCAATATCCCATCCATCCCTGCCCTCTGGCAGTGGGAAGCCATTCCCTGTGTCCTGTCCCTCCATGCCTTGTCCCCAGTCCCTCTCCAGCTCTCCTGGAGCCCCTTTAGGCCCTGCACGGGGCTCTGAACTCTCCCTGGATCCTTCTCTTCTCCAGGTGAACACCCCCAGCATTCCCAGCCTGGATCCAGCCCTTGGAGCAGCTCCATGGCCTCTCTGGAACCTCCCTCTCACCACCAGCCCCCCCAGGTCCTTCCCAGAGCTGCTCCCCATCCATTCCCTTCCAAGCCTGGATTTGTAGCAAGACCCCAATGGATCGGAGCTGAGTTACTGAGGCACAAACTTCCCAAAAGATCAAGGAACAGGGAGCTGTGGGTTGTCCTGGATGCAGAATTCCTTCACCTTGGGAGAGGGCACTGGACTAAAGGGAAGGGGCAGGTCCAGCACTGCAGGATCAGGAGCCTTTGATCTGTTCTGCAGCTCCTCGGTGTCAATGCCCATAAATCCATGGGAATAAGAGCCCCGAGAGCTGGAGGATTTTCAGGTTTTGAGGGGGTTAGAGCCATAAATTCTGGGATTTAGACCAGAAGGAACGCAGGGTTTGAGAGATGACAGGAGAATCATGCCCTGGGAGGGAACAACCTTTAATGAGTTCTGTAAGGAAAGGCCAGCCCAGCAAACCCCATAAATCTTCCCTTTTTTATGCATTTTAGCATCTCAAGTCCCAGATCCATAAATATGGATTTCACTGGGGCTGTTAAATACAATAGGATTTCTCCTTTGCCGCTTGGTTTTATGGCAGGGACACGACAACAGAAACTTCAGAGCCTTCCAGCTTTTCCCATAAAACCTTTAAACCTCCACTCTTCCAAGGTGTTTTCCAACATGTCCCTGGATTCCAGGAGAGGACTCTCGGCACGTGGCAGTGACACAAAAGCTGCCACAAGGTCACACACTGAGGGCAAGGCCACATCAGCTGCGTGGTGGCTCCTGGAAACCTCTCTGAGAGGATCTGGTGGCACTGAGAGGTGATTTAGGAACCAGGAATAGCTCAGAGTTCTGCTGGCCAAAGTTTCTCCTGGCCTTTGCTCCCGTATTCTTACCATGGTTAAGGTTTCCCGGGAAAAAGAACAAACTTTTCCATGGTTTTAGTTGGCTGTTTCAAGAGAGGGTTTGGGGAAGATCAGAGAACCACAGAATAATAGGATTGGGGTTGGTTTCTACCTGACAGGAGGGTGGAGCTGAGGGGAATTGGGATCTGGCCCTGGGGAACAAGCACAGGAGGAGAGGGAAAGGCCTCAGGCTGGGCCAGGGGAGGCTCAGGTTGGACATCAGCAGGAATTTCCCCATGGAAAGGGTGCTCAGGCCTTGGCAGGGGCTGCCCAGGGAGGTTTGGAGTGCCCATCCCTGGAGGTGCCCAAGGAATTCCTGGAGGTGGCACTCAGGGCTCTGGGCTGGGGACAAGGTGGGGATTGGACACAGCTTGGACTTGATGATCTTGGATGGTTTTTCCAACCTCAGTGATTCTGGGATTCTGTGGGTTGGAAGGGACCTTAAAAAAGCTGGAGAAGATGCTGGAGTAGTGACCGAAACCTGAAGTCTGCAGGAGCACTGGTTCCTTGGTCCCTGGGATGTCACCAGGATGGGGCAGCTCCCTCTCTTCCCTCCCAGTCCTCTGCCCCTTTTTCCATGCTGCAGTTCTATGTGGTTCCCAAATAACTCAGGAATTAAATACAAGTGACCTGCTAATGCCACCTGAGTCCCCAGTGTCCTCATCCAGGGACAATAATCAGCTTTTCCTGGCTCAGGTTGGCTTCCGGCCCATATCCTTGGCGTCCTGGGGAAAAAACGGAGCTCTTCATCCCAGCTCTATGCTGTGGGATAACTGGAATGCATTCCTTCTGCCCGGAGAAATTCCCAAACTGCTCCAGAGAGAGTTCCAGCTATGCTGATTCCCTGTCACCAGCCAGATGAAGGAAGGACACTTCCAGGAGACAATTTCCAGGATGCTGTGGAGCATTCGATTGCTTGGCTCCCTGTGGAGCGAATGGAATCATAAACACAGGAAAATGTGTCCTGTAGGCACCAGGAGCTTGGCAGAAGCATCCTTTGCCAGCCCCGTGCCCTCTTTTCCTGGGAATATTATTGCAGCACACCACTCATCCCAGTGGCTTTCTAGGGAATGAATTGGAGGAGAGGAACTCGGGATAAAAGGGAACTGCCTGGCAGGGAGGCAGTGATGGATTGGGAATGCTTTTCCTGTAGGAAGGCTGCTGCAGGAGGATAAAGGAATACGGCTTTGGGAATGCTCGGGATAATCATGGAGTTGTGTCACTCTGTCCTGGGGAATGCATGGGATCATGAAGTTGTGCCACTCTCTCCATATATTTAGGTTGGCATTAACAAAATGCCAACCATTAAACCCATCAGCCTTGGGCTGATCCCAGAGGATGGGCAGCAGGAAAGGTGGGAATTGTGCCCCTCTGCCCCACTCAGGTGAGACCCCACCTGCAGAACTGCTCCAGCCCTGGAGTTCCCAACATCAGAAGGGTGTGGAGGTGTTGGAGCAATTCCAGAAGAGGCACCAGGATGATCCGAGGGATGGAGCAGCTCTGCTGGGAGGAAAGGTTGGGAGAGCTGGGAATGTTCACCTGGAGAAGAAAAGACTCCAGGGAGAGCTCAGAGCCCCTTGCAGGGCCTAAAGGGGCTCCAGGAGAGCTGGAGAGGGACAGGACACAGGGAATGGCTTCCCACTGCCAGAGGGCAGGGCTGGATAGGATATTGGGAAGGAATTCCTGGCTGGGAGGGTGGGGAGGCCCTGGCACAGGATTCTCAGAGAAGCTGTGGCTGCCCCTGGATCCCTGGAAGTGTCCAAGGCCAGGCTGGACAGGGCTTGGAGCGCCCTGAGATAGTGGAAGTTGTTCCTCTTTAATGTCCCTGTCAATCCAGACCATTCCATGATTCTATGATAAAAACAAGGAAGATGGGAGCCTCCCTACGAGCTGCAAGCTGACGAACAGCTGGGCCTGGCAGTGTCGCATGGAAGGCAGAAATTCCTGTCACTCAGTCCCCAAACCCCCCGACCATTCCAGCACCGATTTTCTTTCCTAATTATTTAATTTGGGAATCATCCTGTAAAAATGTCAACCCTTTAAATGCCCTTTCCTTGGAAAGCTGATCAATGCTGGAGTCACTGTGGGGATTTTTTTTTTCCCAACCTCTTCCAAGGAAGCAGCTTTTGGCAGGACAATCTCCCAGCTTTGACTGTCACATCTCCCACCCTCAAAATCAGAGCAGGAATGCTCTTTCCAACAGGGATGCAGCTGCCAAGGCTGGAAGACGTGGAAGCTACTGCGATGCGGCTCCTGGAGCTTTTCCTTGGCACCCTTGCCACTTTTCCTCTCATTTCTGTGGCCCTGTGCCTTTCCCGCCTGGAATGTGTCCCGTGTTTTCACGGCTGGCTTGCTCTGCACGAGGCACTGTCACCACATGGCGCCTCAGGAGTTTTCCGAGGGAATTTGCAATCCTCTCTCTGCCTGTTCTTATCAGCGTCTTTATCCTGACAGGATCTGTGGTTTATGGAGGGAGAAGGAATATCTTTGTTCCCCCGATTTCCCAGGATTTTTGGAACTCCTCAGTGTCTATTTATCCCACTTTGCCCCTCAATTAGCAAAGTCCTTTTACCCCGAAAAACGCTCTGTGTGCAGGGAAGGGAATAAATGGGATAAAAGCCCTTCTTGCCATCTGTCAGAGTCACCCGGTGTCCCTTCCAGCCTGGAGTCTCCAGACGGATGCCTGGAGAGCCAGGGGCACAGCACATGGATCATGGTCAAACAAGGATCCCAGAGCTTTTTTCTGCCAGTGCGTTCCCAAAAACTTGAGTGAAAAGGGGGGAAAATTAAATTTTTGTCCACTTCCCTTAAATCCTTGATCCTTTAAAAAAAGAACCCCTTCCAAACTAACAACATGGATGATTTTAGAGGTCGTTTCCAACCTTAATAATTCCATGATTCTGATATCCTGCCTGATTTTTGCTTTGTTTAGGGAATCACTGACCTTTAGCTGGACCTTAAATCCCATCCAATCCCATCCCTGCCATGGGATCACCTTCCCCTATCCCAGGCTGCTCCAAGCCCCATCCAACCTGTCCTTGGGCACTTCCAGGAATTTAGAACTGCTGGAATTCACAACAAGGCTCTGAGCAGGAAGGAGTGGAATTAACCTATAAAATCATCTTTTTCCCATCCCTCTCCTGCTTTCCAGAGATTCCTGGATGGCTCTTAGCTCCACGCCCAGGTTTAACGAGCTCGTATTTTAATCTATGGAATAATCCAGTTGTAATTAAGCGGGAAACATCCGGCTCGTCAAGTGACCTTTGTGTTTGGTGGGACAAATATAATTCTGCTGTCACTTCGGTCTGCTTTAACAAACCACCAGAAAATGCTTTTTAATAAGCTGCCACTTTAGGCTGGCTTAAAAGAATGTTTAATCTTACTTAATTAACCCTGCCTAATCTACCAGAACTAACGAACTTTCAACTCCAGCAGTGGGTCAGTGCCACTGGGTTGGGTGAGACATAAACAGTGCAAGTTGCAGATTTATCAACGCACAGATTCCAGGGAATAAAAGGAAAATGGGAAAATTTGTATCTATTTTAATTTTCCTCCTGTAACTATAGAGTGGGAATAGGATCAGGAATGACCTACTTACATCCAGGAGAAAGTTGTCGGTGTTGGATCCCGGAGAATGCAGGGAGACAAAGCCCTAAAATGAATGACTAATAACATATTATTATCAATAATGATTATTTATTAAATCATCTGAGCGAGGTTTCCTCGCCCACTCACAAAATCCTGCTTTTAATGGCTTTTAGGGAAGGGAAAGGAAGGGAATTGCCAGTGGGAACGTGGGAAGAGGATCACGCTTTTCCAGCAGCTCGGCTGCTCCTCACCTCACTCCCACCTCTGCATACTCCTCCTCTGCCACTTTTCCCAATTCCACAGCAAGATAGTCAGGGAAATCCCTGGAATGGGCAGTGGGATAAGGGATCACATCCCCCAGGGATTGCAGGTACTTCGTGTGTGGGGTGAGATCATCCCAAGATCACTTTGGAAAACCACAAACATGAAATATTTACAGAATCGTGGAATGGTTTGGATTGGAAGGGATCCAAAGGTCCTCTCATTCCAGCTCCTGCCGTGGACAGGGACAATTCCTGCTATCCCAGGTTTCTCATATCCCAAAGCATTGATGCAACATCTTCAGGATCCAAAAGCCTCGTTTTTTAAAAAGACAAAATTAGGGGAAATTTAGGCAAACCCAGATAAATTTCAGTCACGAATCCTGAAAAAAAGTTACTCCATAAAATCTCTCCCCACTGCTCTTAAGTCTTAATAAGCGTGATAAAAAATGATGTTCCAGAAGATCAGAAAAGTCAGAATTTTTAACTTTAAAAAATAAAATAAAGAGCAGTTATGATGATCCAAGAAACTCCCAGGCTGCTTAATCTGCCCTCAGTCCCGGGCAAAATAATGAGGAAGCTGATATGGAAATCAGTAAGGATTAAAAGATAAGGATATCATTAATTCCAGTCAACAGCATTCCATGAAAAATAAGTTGTGTCAGACAAATCTGATTTCATTCTTCTCTGAGCTTACAAATGTGGTGAATGAGGGGCTTTGGGTGGAAGGGAAGGAATTTCTGTACCAGGCATTAAAAAAGTCGTGGTTGGTCATCAAGGGTTGATGTTATTAATTGCATTAATTTGCAGTGGACAGCAGGGAACAGGAGAAGGAGATTATTCTTAAAATATGGGAGCAGCTTTGGCTCCCTGTGCCCAGGGAAAACAGGAAAGGTTCAAAGAACTGAATCTGGGGCAGAAAGGGAAAAAATCATTCAAAAAAAAAAGAATCATGGAATCACTGAGATTGGAAAAGAGCTCCAGGATCATCAAGTCCAAGCTGTGCATGATCCTCACCTCGGCACTGAGTGCCACCTCCAGGAATTCCTTGGACGCCTCCAGGGATGGGCACTCCAAACCTCTCTGGGCAGCTCCTGCCAAGGCCTGCGCACCCTTTCCATGGGGAAATTCCTGCTGATGTCCTGTCCAGGGAGCTCCTGGCCCAGCCTGAGGCCGTTCCCTCTCCTCCTGTCCCTGTTCCCTGCGAGCAGAGCCCGACCCCCCCGGCTGCCCCCTCCTGTCAGGGAGTTGTGCAGAGCCACAAGGTCCCCCCTGAGCCTCCTTTTCTCCAGGCTGAGCCCCTTTCCCAGCTCCCTCAGCCGTTCCTGGGGCTCCAGCCTCTTCCCAGCTCCCTTCCCAGCTCCCTTCCCTTCCCCGGACCCGCTCCAGCCCCTCCATGTCTTTCCCAAATCCCTGAACTGGACACGGGACTTCCAGTGTGGCCCCGACAGTGCCAGCCCAGGGGACAATCCCTGTCCTGCTCCTGCTACTTTGGGTGCCCAGCGAGAGCTGCAGAAAGCACAGAGAGGGAATTTTATTCCTGTCTCCAGCACTGGGAAGACTCCACGGAGATCCTGAGCACAGTCCTGGCACTTGTATTCCAAAAAGACAGCTGGGAAATCATAAAAAGGGAACAAAAGGTCTGAAAAAAACCTTTCCATAGGTCAGAAGTAAAATTCCCTGCAGCCAGACCGAGAGGCAGTGAAGTCCTGAATTGTTGAATATTCCTGTAATCCATCTGAGGAAGGAGGAAACAGAATGAAAGGCTGGAGAAAGTAACAGTGGGAAGTCACCCAGTTTGAGCAACGAGCGGGATTCATCCCAGGAGCTAGGAGAAGGGAAGGTGGCTCCATTCCAGTTGGGAATGGAGCCTCACCAGGAGAAAATGTTGGGAATTCGCAACGGCCTGTGGCCGTCAGGACCACGGACAAGGAGTCATCCCACCAGCCTCAGCCCACATGGATTTGCCAATATCATAATTTAGGATTTGCACTATTTTAGCTCCGAGGAAAGCGATCCATAAATAACATTCCTGCATCCCAAGGTATTAACTAGCACCAATCCTAAAGATGCTCCTTGTTCCTTGATGGATCTGGACATCTCTGCATCAGATGACGTTAAAAAGATTTTTCCTGCCTTGGATGATTTAGGGATTTTCCTCTATCCCTGGAATAATGCTAGGGAAGGAAGCAGAGAGGAATTCTGCAGTGTCTTTCATGCAAGGTCAAGACCGGATCATCATTATGGGTTCTTCTCCCTTCCAAACTTATAAATGTGTGGAAAACAATGATTCCCTTAAATGAGCTGGGTTTCTGTGGAAAAGATTAAAAAGATCCCAGGAATTTCGGGCCAGATTTAGAACTTGGCACTTCCCCCCGTCCCAAAAGCCATTTTTTAATGAGATTTGTGAACTTTTGAGTGCTTTTTAGTTCTAGAAACCAACATTTATTTCACAAATTTATTTCACCTTCACTGGGCTACGGATGCAAACTCCGCGTTAAACTGTTCCCATTAAATGGATGAGGAATTGGAATATTTGGGATATTTTTGGGCTTGGTTTTATGGTTCTTGTATGATTTTCCAAGCATTGAAAATACAGTTGTTCTGCCACAGCTGGTTTGCGCTGGGAAAATAATCCTGAGGGAATTGTCCGCGTGCTTTTGTGTGTTTGTGGGAACGAGCTGGCACGGAGTCGTCTGAATATTCCGGAGTTTTTTGTGGAGATTTCCAGGTTCTCTGATGCCACTTCCTCCATCCCGTCACTTGTTCTTTGCAGAAGTCCCTGCGAGGAGGGACACTGGGCTCTCCCTCCGCTTTCCAGCTGCAGGATGTGAGGTGGAGAAGGAATTTTCACAAGGATACGGAGGGATAGGACAAGGGGGATCACTTTAAACCCAAGGATGGGAGATGTAGATCAGATATTTGGAAGAAACTCCCGGCTGGGAGGGTGGGGAGGCCCTGGAATAGAATTCCCAGAGAAGCTGTGGCTGCCCCTGGATCCCTGGAATTGTCCAAGGCCAGGTTGGATGGGGCTTGGAGCAGCATGGGATAGTGGAAGGTGGCCCTGCCCATGGCAGGGGTGTAATGAGATGGGATTTACCGTCCCTTGAACCCAAACTGTTCCATAATTCCACAGTATTCCAGCCACTATCACCAGTACAACGACCAGGAGAATTTCCTACATCACTTTTTGGCACGTGGATAAATCATAGATCATCACAGCCCGCACGGAAAATGGGGATGAATGAGGAACGTGTGAATGTTGGCTTTGAAGCTTTTCCCCACCACGTTTCACTTCCTGACTTTCAATTCCTGAATTCTTTGTCCCTCTGAAGTAACAGAAGCTTCCTACAGGTGGAAAACATCTGAAAGGGAGGGAAGGCAAAAGTTACTTCCAGTAAATCTGTAGACTCCGGGATATTGGGACTGACTAGCAGAATTGCTTTCAGCAGCCTCTGCTCACGCAGCAGCTTAAAGTCCATCAATAAACCCAGCCTCAAGTCTCTATTCACAGCCTAATAAAGCTGTCAGAGTAAAATGTTTCCAGAAGAATTTTCCATTGGAAGTTGTCTTCTGCCAGAGCTTTAAAAGTACAGTTGCTTTATCCCGAGGAGCAGTGAATGCAAATTGATTTTGAGGGGAAAATATGCCAAGACTGTAATTCTCTCCCTTCAAATAAATGGATTTCTTTTAATAGGCAGCAGCTTTATTAATTAGGACACTGCAGACAGGAGAGGAGTTGATTTGAGGAGGTTTTGAGCTCAGCTCAAGGAATTCAATTTGATGCCAATGCAAATGGTTTCAGCAAAAAGCTTTGAAACGCAGCCTGAGTCTTCCTCGTTCTTTGTGTTTTGGAAAATAAGAAACCTGGGAAGCAGAAAGCCTTGAAATAGGGCTTGAAAGCCTTGGAATACTTTTTATTTCTGTTAAAAAATTACAGATAAAGCCCGGATGAAAATCCAGACAACATGGAAATAGAAAGAACCTTCTTTTCCTGAACTTAAAAGGAATTTTTTTGCAGCAGTTCTGTTCTGAAGGTGGGGGAGAGCCGAAAAGAAATAAACCATTTCAAGAAATTCCATTGGAATTATTTGGAAAGGTAATTCCAGAGCACAGCCCTCATCAAATTCCAAATGAGTATTTATTTGGGTGTGGGATCCCAGAATCCCAGGGATTCTGTCCCTGTGTGTTGGGATGTGTGTCCCAAACACCCACAGCTGGATGGAGCCATCCAATGGTTGTTGGGAATACTTAGTGGGAAAAACAGGATGCTCTGGAGAACGGGCCATGTGGAGGTGGGAATTTTCAGGGAATGCCATCCCTGTTCTGGCTCCGGGGCAGGAATGAGGCCAGGAAGTGCCCATGAACTGGAGCAGGATTGAGACCATCCCAGACCCCAGAGCCTCCAACACATCCCCAGGAAGGTCTGGAAGAACAGACTGAGCACAAGAACTAATTTTTCTTCTAGGATGGGGAAAACTCATCCCTAAAAAGGTGCTCCCAAATCCCGGGAGGAGCCCCAGGACCCTGCACATCCCCTCAGCTGGGTCAGCGCTGGAGCCAGCACTGGAGATCTCCTTTTCTCCCATTTTCCCTCTCTCTCTTCCCTTTCATCCCACCCCTTATCCAAACCCCGCTTCCACGGGCTCATCCCAGGAGATCAGGGACCATCCAATTCCTACTCCAAATGTATAATTTACCAATAAACTCTGGAGTATTTTGCCGACCCTCCAACTTTCGTTGTTCCTTTCAACCCAAACATCAACAAATCCTGGATGCTCCCTTCCCCTTAAGGCTGGGAAGCCACATTTTGTAACTCCCATTATTTTCGTTATTAAAAAATTCTTGGAGTAAAAACAAGATCAGCCTAAAGGAGCAAAATTGGGTTTGGTGTGCTCAGAGGAAGAAACCATCAGGAAAAGGAATTTTTTCCACACTGAGCACAGCTAAAACAAGAACATAAGGAAATTAAAAAGTTCAGTCACTGGTCCTCAGTCACATCTTTGAACATTCCACCGATTTCTGGTTTTATTCCAAAATAAAACGGTTTTAATTTAGAATTAATTTTATTAAATTTTTTTAATTAATTTAATTGAATTAATTTAATTTAGAAATAGAATTTATTTTCAATTCTGCTTCAAACATCCAAGTTCTGTTTAATGGGAAAAGTTGGAAAACGTGGAAGCAAAGAATTTAAAGGATTATTTAAAAACCACTCTGGAGTTTGTTATCCAAATTAAGAGACCTGGGGACTGAGTTACAACTTTTAATTCCTGGGTTCGCTAAGTGTGTGGAGAAAAATATCCTCGTTTTCAGTCTTATTTCAACTGCCAATCTCCCGTAATTGGATACCAGGAATCAACCTTTGCACAAGGCTGGAAACACTCAGCCGCATCCCCCAGCAAAGCCGAACTCTCTGAGCCCTGGAATTGAGAATCCCAAATATTGATGCTCAGCCCAACTTTTATTGATTAAAACCCCCTTATTTCTTGAGCTGTGGGCACAGGGAGTAAAACACCAGGAAGTGGGATCGGCTGCAATTCCGACACCAAAATTCCTTGAAATTGGATTTTTACAGGTGGATTTCGTGTTGTTACTGCAAAAAAAATTATATTAAAATGCAAAGAAAATTCTTAATTGGGTTTTTTTCCCCAAACCAGACTTTGGCAGCTCTCCTTCCCGCTAAGCACCACCTGATCCCATAAGACACCCATCAATCATCCAGAAGGTTGGGATGCTGCTTACCATGGATAAGGCACAGCTCCTCGGCCTCAGGAATTCTGTCACTGCCACCACAAAGCCAAATTTTCCCTTGGTGTTTCCCAAAATTAATTTTTTCCCTGATTTCTCATGGAAAATAAATTTAAAACCATGAAAAAATAATAATTTCTGTGATTCCTGGGAAATTTCCTGGGAGTGTCTCCACAAGGATTCCCCAGTCTGACAAATCCCAGTGTGTGTTTTCCCAAAGTCCCTGTTCCAGGCAGGATCCATATCAGATAAAACCAGCATTAATGAGAGGGATGTCATCAAAGCTCTGCTTTCTCCTGGAGGCTGCTCCCTAATCCTCTTGACAGGGAATTATCCGGGAAAATGAAAAGGCTCCGACAGGGATATTGTTGAAAAATGATTGTATCTGAATCCGGAGCCAACTCTGACACGGTCCTTTTATCCTGGGGAAAAAACCAAAGTGTTGATGGCTCTGGATTTGATCCACCTGGAAAATCCGCACCTTCCAGGAATCTTTTGATAATATTAATACAAAACGGCCTTGGATGTAAAGGGACCTTACAAGAAAGATGGAGAAAAACTCGGGATGTTCATCTGGAGAAGAGAAGGCTCCAGGGAGAGCTCAGAGCCCCTTCCAGGGCCTAAAGGGGCTCCAGGAGAGCTGGAGAGGGACTGGGGACAAGGCATGGAGGGACAGGACACAGGGAATGGCTTTAAGCTGGAAAAGGGTGGATTTATGTGGGATATTGGGCTGGAATTCCCATCTGGGAGGGTAGGGAGGGGCTGGGCTGGAATTCCCAGAGCAGCTGTGGCTGCCCCTGGATCCCGGGAAGTGTCCAAGGCCAGGCTGGATGAGGCTTGGAGCAACCTGGAACAGTGGAAGATGTCTCTGCCCATGGGAGGGGCTGGAATGTGATGGGATTCAAGGTCTCCTCTGTCCCAAACCATTCCAGGATTCCGTAATCCCTTGGTGAGATATCAGCAGTGAATCAAAAAAACCCCCAGCAACGTCAAGTACATTTTCCGTGAATTTCACCAGGAAGTTTTTGCTCCCTGAATGAATCAACTCCTCGTTGGTAAAACCTCCAAAGAACATCCTNTGTGATGGGATTCAAGGTCTCCTCTGTCCCAAACCATTCCAGGATTCCGTAATCCCTTGGTGAGATATCAGCAGTGAATCAAAAAAACCCCCAGCAACGTCAAGTACATTTTCCTGAATGAATCAACTCCTCGTTGGTAAAACCTCCAAAGAACATCCTGGAGCTGGAAAGGACCCACAAGGACCGTTCAAGGTGGGATAGCTCAGGTTGGATAAGTATCCAAAAAATCTGAGTTTTTTGGGATGGCAAAGAGGGAAACAGCAATTTCCTGGACGAGCTCCTTCCTCCAGGGCTCTGCTGTCCATCTGCTGCTCCGATGGATCCCAGAGACAATGGAATGCACGTTCTCCTTGGAAAAGCGCTGGTGCATTAAGGGCATCCATCAAGGTTTGGTGCATCCTGGAATGTTTTAGGGGACAAACCCTTCCAATTGCAGTCCCCAGAAGGCTCCAGGTCATGGAATATATTTTTTTAACTATTTTTTTCGGACTTACCTGAAATCCAGCTGCAAATATTAATCCATAACTGCTGCATCCTTGAGGACCAGGAGCTCCTGAGCTTCCTCAAATCCATTTTCTCCATAAACACCTTAATCCTTAAAATAAATTAACAGCATTTCATACTTTATCCCAAATTCCAGGTTGTCATATTCCATTTCTTTCAGATCAAATCTTTGGAATTTTTTTTCCTGACATCCATATTTTGATCTGGAAAACCCTGGCCAAGCACACAAGACAAGACCAAGACATCGTTGATGTCTAGATGGAAATTTTTGGCCACTGCTCCTGGCATTTTCCTTTCTGATGCAATTTGTTGGACTAGACCACAGAAAAGGCTGGAATTTATTTTTTTTTTAAGGCAAACTATTCAGCAATTACAATTCCATCAGGGAATATGATGGAAAAGGCAGAACCCACACAATTACAGGAGAAATTTCCTGTCAGGAATCCTGCCAATTTATGCCAAACACGTTTTCTGCTGCTAAAAGAATTAATTAGGAATTAATGCTTTGTTTTTAATATTAGTGATGGGTATTCATTAATATAACTACAATTAATATCACAAAATGTGCAGATTCTCTCTAAAAAGCAAGGATTGGACAAATTGCAAGGAAAAAAAATTGGAAAAGGGATGAGTACTGAAATAAAAGTTCCGAATGTTTCTCCCACAAGGACCTTGCAGTGACTCCAATTCGTTTGGCCCAAATTTTACCTCTGGAATGCCAATTGGGATCGATCACCTTGGCATACGTGGGATACAGGGACAGATGATGGGGAGGGATATTTCCTCCAAAAAAAACCTGTTTCAGTGTTCCCATGGCTCTTCCTCCTTATTTTGCGGAGCCTGGGAGGCAGGAAAGTGGGAAAGGACTTTGGAATGTCACGTTCCTTCCGGAGCACCGGGGTTTGCAGCCTGTGGGATTTGGAAACGACGTTGTGTGGATCTTTCTGGATGAGATGCCCATTCCCAGCTCACCTGAAAGTACTGGAGACACAATTCCACGGTTCTGAGCATCCCTTTCCAATTCCTGCCACAAGAAGAGTCTGAATCCATTATGGATCTACAAACGGAAAGGAACCAGGAAAAAACATCCCATGGATCCAGCTGTACATGCGGAATATAAGTAAGAAATTTAAGGTCCTTACTGACCTGGTTTCTTTATAATTCCTGTCTTTCCCAGACCTCGTCTTCCCTTGATGTGGGAATTACAGAAAGATTGGCCTGGAAGGACCTGAAAGAGGCTGGAAAGACCTGGAAAAAGAGGCCAATTTTGTCCTCTTGGTTGTCCCTCCTCTGCCCTTCCTCCTGCTTCATTCCCAAGGCTGCAAATGTGTTCCAGACAGCAGGAGAGGACCTTGAAAATATTAATTTCTTCTTAATTTAATTAAAACTGAGTTATCATTGCACATCCCACTCTTTCATAATGGCACTTAATGGCCTAATCCAAATTTTCTGTGCCATTTTCATCCCTTTTTCCAGTAAACCACTGGCAACTGGGGGTCACCATTTCCTCTCGAAAGCCAAAAAAAAGGGAATTAAAGAGAAAATAATAGAAAGAAAGGACATTCACATAGGGGAAGACATATTTTGTAAATTAATTAAAGAACTTCCACTCTGTAGCTCGTTCAGTGTCTCCTTGTTGTCCTTTGTCACCTCAGATTTTCCCACTAGGAGAAAATTCTTTGGAAGCTGAGGGTAAAGAAGTCTTGGACTAACTGCAAATCAGCTTTATTGATCCACACATCCTGAAAAACTTAAAATAATTGGAATAAGACCCAAACCTGGAGTTCAAATGGAGGTGAAAATCTTTCTTTTCTTCATGACCCGCACTGAAAAATCTTCTCCTGAAAAATAAAGCTTTGGATTCAGCATTTTTACAGGAAATTTGCCATGATTAAATATCTGTATGACCCCATCCTGAACAGGGATACAAATTGGTAGAACAGAAGGATGTAATTTAAATAAATTAATTTAATTCCTTATTTGTGGTGTAATTCAGAGATTAATTAAAGTTGAAAAAGACCTTTAAGATGAAATCCAGCCCAGCAGCTCCACCATGGTCACCACTAATTCTAAATTTCCTTGGAATTAAAATCTGTGTCCAGCTGCAAACACTTTAGACAAATATTAAAAGCCACATTTTTCATCGAAGTGAGCTAAAAAATACAAATTCATTTTCCAGTGTTTTTTTATACCACTTAATTTGTTCATCTCTTTGTCTCTGCACCGTGCATGAATAATTTGTCTCCTTGTTCCTTGTTAGCACCACAGTAGAACAAAGAAAAATGGCTCTAAAAAATAATTCCATAGAGAAATACTCCTCCCTTTTGAAAGACTTGCTGGATAGTAAGAAATGATCAGGAATTGTGGGGGTTTGAGGATATCAGGGATAAAATCTGTCACTAAAGTGAATCCAAAGTTTAATAAATTAATAAACAAGGAATTGATATCAAACTCCGTGATTACACTTAGATTTTCCCTGCATGCTTTGCTCCTTGAGCTGCACAATTAAATTAAATTAACATTAAATTAACATCTTCCAAGCCCCCCTGCTCACCTATGAACTGAATAATCCTGGGAAAATCCCGAGGAGCAGATTCCCAACATGACTTCAACACCAAAACGTGACACCACAAATCCTGGATCTGCAACAGAGATTCCCACAGCCCAGGGGTGATTCCCATCCACTGGGGATCCACCTCAATTATCCCAACCAAGGATAATTCGCAGGTAGGAGCAGGGAAATTCCAAGACTGGAACAGAGCCCAGTTCCTTGGAGTTTTAGGAGAGAGGAACTCCCTGGTACAGGGAAGAGATGAAATAATCTGCTCCTTACAATGAGTTTCCGGCTAATCCTAAAAGATGGAGTTTGGTTTCAATGCCATGAAAGGGGATTCCCTTTCACCCTTTAATTAGGAGAGTTGAAATTATTTTAATTAGCCAGCACTGGGTAATGCTGATCCTGGCTTCAGTCACATTTTGGTTCCACAGGCTGAGGATGAACAGCAGAAAAGAGAATTTTTTTTTCCTCTCAGCACTTCTTGCTTTTCATTCCCATGGAATTCCCTTGGGCTCGGACACTAGGGATGGATCCTGTTGAGAGAAACTCTCCACTTGCACCCCGTGGGAGAACAAAGGTGTTCCCAGCTGCTCTTCCCACCAGAGCTTTGCTTTCCTCAACCTTCCCCATTTTCCTGCTCTTCCCACCCCTTTCTACCAGGCCAAGATCCTTTTATCAAACACACCCCAGGGCTCCCAGCGAAGATGAAGCTTTGATCTCAAATATTTGGAGAATTTGGCCCTCAAGGTCTCTCTCCCAACCACTTCCCACCCTAACTCACTTCCTTTTATTTTTTAACCATCTCCATTAAGTTTTCTCCTGCTACTGAAGCAGGAAAACCCTAAAATTCCACAGATTTTTCAAGTTTTGCTGAATTTCAAGCCTCACTTCCCCCAAGTTGTCCCAGAGTGCTTCGATCTCTTTGCTGTCCCACCAATCTTTTGTCAACGTGTTCTGAAAAAGAAGCAAACCCCACTTTGCTCCCTTATTTTTTCCCTTTCCAATGATTATTATTGTTTATTAACACTTTCTTTGGTATTTTTGGGGAGGATTTCCAGGAAATGGATTCAAACAGGAATCCCTTTGGATAGAACATTGCAGCTCTGGGATATTTCTGAGGAAAAGTGGAAGCGGATTGGAGCCAGGATCCCATTGTACCCTTACTCTTTTCCCATTCCCTTTCCTCTCCGGGGAAAGGACTGGGAAAGCTCCTCTGTGCTGTGTGGCCTCTGCAACTTAAATTCCCTTTATTTTTGGGAAAAGGACAGCTCTTGTCTCACTACTGCAGCAGGAATAGCGTTGGAAAAACAGGAATTGGAACTACTGGGGAATCACAGTTATTTCTTTCAATTTTCCCAATGATTTATCATGGAACGGCTGAGGATGGAAAAGACTTCCAAGACCGAGTCCTACCATCACCTCAGCACCACCACTAAACCGTGTCCTCAAGTGCCACATCTGCCTTTCCAGGGATGGGGACTTCATCCGGCCCTGGCAGCCTCTTCCAGTGCTGGACAACCCTTTCCACGAAGGAATTCTTTTTTTCCTAATATCCAATCTAATCCTCCCCTGGCACAACCTGAGGCCCTTTCCTCTTGTCCTGGATAGAAAGAGGAAAATCCCCTCCTCCAGAGGCAGAGATCCCAAGGAGAACTCCATCGAGGATTGCTGCAAATCCCAAAGCCGAAAGTCTTTGAACTCAAAAGAGCTGGAGACAGGAAAAGTTGGGGGGCGAAGAATTAATTTAGATATTCCAACTTAATTCAAGCCCAGGTTGGAGCAACCTGGGATAGTAGAAAGTGTCCCTGCCCATGGGATGGGGTGGAATGGGATGATCTCAAGGTCCTTTCCAACCCAAACCATTCCATGACAATTCTATTCCATGACTGTACATTCAGACCACGTTTCCAACATTTCTTAGGAAATCACTGGGAATTTTGGAGGAACAGCTCCTTTCTCCCGCAACACTGTCTTGAGACTAATTAATTCCGCCTATTAACATCAAGAAATCTTTTATTTTAATTAACAAAGACCCATCACTCAGATCAGCCACTTCTAAAAAAGAATCATTTCTCAATTTTTTCTTAAAGGAATTCTATCCCTCTGAGTTAAAGCTGCCATTTCCTAATGCAAGGCTCTCAAACATTCATTTCTTAATCGCAGATTCAGCTCTCTTCAAACCCAATATCATCTTCCCTTTTTTTTTTTTTCGCAGGCATCATGGAAAAGAATTCCAATGCTTCATGATAAAAATTTCAGAAGGTTTGAAATATGAGCAGATGATAATTGCAGCTTAGTATGCTAATGGGAACTGGGAAGAATAGGAGTAAATCGCCCATATATTCCTAAATTTTCTGTGGCAGGGTAATATGGGAGCATGGACATCACTTATTAATTGGAAACATTTCCCAGAATTTATTGGACATAGCCATTAAATGGAACCGTTGCTGGAGGATGAGAACAACGGGGTTTATTTGCCCAAATTCTTTCTTCAAAATGATTTCGAGCACTCAAAAATGCACCTGAAAATGGTGTCAGTTAGAAGTGCAGCATTTATTAGGTGTCTTGAATCTTCTAAGGTGGGAGAGATGGAAATTAACCTCAAAATATCCCTAAAAAACTGCTGACATTCCCTGAATGTCCTCAGACAAGAGGAAGATGTCTTTCTTTCCTAAGGTTTCGTCTCTGCCTAAAATATTCTGTGCATCCATCACCCAGTAGCTGATCTCTCCCCATCCTACCATCCCGAGCTTCTCAACTTATGGAGTGCTGCTGCTTTAATTTAAGGGATAATTTTTAAACCAGTTTTCCTAAGCCGGTGCGAGACTCCCCGGGGATAATCCCCTATTAGCTTATCCCAAATGTTTTATTTAGCTCCTGCTGATTGGGAAGAGCTTTAAGTCCAATGAAAGTGGCCACTTTTAACTGGGATAAATCTTCCTGTTGAAAGGCGAGGAGGGGTTTGGCCACGTTCATGGGATTTTACATGGAAATGAGCTAATCTCAGCTTGGGAGCTGCTCCTGCTGGCTCAGTTTGTCCTCAAAACTCATCCACTTGTTAACTGGGCATCAACAGCTTGGAAACTGGAGCAAGATGCTTTCCTTGGAATGTGGTCCAGCAGCTTGGACAATGACCTGTTTGGGAAGTCGTCAGTGGTGGGATGAGAGGGGCATAGTGAGCTGGGGTTGATGTGGAATTAGGGTAAAACCAGTCTGGCTCAACAACCCCAAAGTTAAAAACCCCGATTAGTGGAGGTTCTGCCGTATTCCTTCTTGGAATGTGTGGAGATTCCTCCTTTGGGAAGGGGACACCCCCCAAGGATTCTCCTCGAGGTTAAGAGAAAGAGCCCTGCCCACGAGTGTTGGCATGGGGGAGTTTTATCAATCTTGACTTAATAATTGTTTCTTTCTGCTGCCTTCAATAAAATTGCTTTAACAGAATTGTTTTATTGTATTGCATTTCATTAGACTGTGCACTCAATAATTCTAATTAAGATTTTTTGTCTAATCATTTGTCAGAATAAATAATTCATGTTTATGTAAATAGATCTGATTTGCCGTTGTTAAAACCTGTGGGATGAAGTGGCAAAACTTAAACCGTTGACTGGGATTGGATCCAGCCACCCTCAAGGAGTTTAGGAAGCAAAAGGATCCTCTCTGCACCCCCTCACTCAGTGGGAGCTTCCCTAAAAAGTTTGGAGCTCCCACTCGACCCATGACAGGATCACAGGGAGATTTCCCCCAGGCAACCCCTCCAGTCTTGCCCAACTCTAAATCCATCATCCCTTATTCCCCATGGAGCATTGTCCCCAAATCCATGGAATCACAAAATCCAATCCTAGAATTATTAAGGTTGGAAAAGCCCTCTGAGACGGAGTCCAACCATTCCCAGCACTGCCAAGGCCACCAGTGACCTCTGTCCCCAAGCACCACATCCACATGGCCTTGAAATCCACCCAGGGATGGGGACACTTCCAGGGATGAGGATATTCTCCAGGTTTACACTTGTGCTCTGGGATGGCCCTGCTGGAGCCGGGAATGGGACCAGGTGACCCCCCTGTGGTCCTTTCCAGCCTGACCCATCCTGGGATTCAGTTTTGGGTGATAATCCCAGGAATCCATAGACAGGCAGAAAATCCCGTTCTTCCCTCTTCTCCCTTACTTTGAGATTCCCTCTTAAGCAAATCCTCCTCAGCTCTGGATCAGGAGCTGGAAAAATCAACACCCTTAACACCCTTTACACCACACCAGTATAACCCTAAATAAATTCCCAATATTGTGAAAGAACTGAAATAATGGGATTGAAACAAAGGGATGTGGAACAGCTGATTCCATCAGCAAATCGAAGCTTGCCAGAATTTTATGAAAGCAAATCCTTGGGATTTTTCCTTTGAGCAACATCCAATAGGAGATACATGAGCTTGGTTTGAAAAGTCCGCCTCAGCTGGTTTTTCTCCCATAGCCATCATTCCCTTTAAACACCAGAACTGCAGGGAATTACAGGCTGGATGCAGGATCGATCAACTCAGTGCTGATCCAGCACAAATATCTGGGAAAGAAGCCCAAAACCGGAGCTTGGGAATGCAGCCTACAGGGAAAAGTCATCCCTAGGCAGAGGGAAGGAAGGAGCTGGAGGAACAGAGGAACTGAGGCTCTTCTCCATTTTTCCCACCTTTATTTTCCCTGAGTTTCCTAAATTCTGCTCCTTCCAAGTGCATCACTATTGAAGCATTTCCAACAATTCTTGCTCCTCATGGAATGGGAGGACAACGGAGTCTCCACCATTAAATTGATCATTTCCAATATTTTTTTACACACAAAAAAAATGACAGAAAAATCCAATCATCCAAAGCTGGTTCTGACATCTTCCTACCAGGACAAAGTTGAGATCCATGTATGGAATTATAGAAATATTCTATTCTGTGATAATTTAATTTAAAATATTATGAGTGGCTTTGGGGTTTTCCTGCTTCCCCTAAAAACCAAAGGCATTTAAATCAGAGGTGCTTTTCTTAATCTTTATTCCATTTCGTGTCTCACTGATGATTAAATTTAGGATTTTAATTCCTTCTTAAGGAATTCTTTCAGAGTGGTTTTGGGAATCTCTGCTCCTCTGGGAATAAATAATCCATCTCTGACAGCCCAGATTTCCCAGAGAAACCACGGATGGCCCATCCCTGGATAAAACCAAGGCCAGGCTGGAGAGGGCTCAGAGCAACCTGGACTTGTGGAAAGTGTTCCTGCCCTTCTCCAGTAAAGAATTCCTAGAGGAAATAACCTATGTCCGAAATTCCAGGGTTTCCCAGTGATTCCCAAAGTATGGAACAAAATTAATCCAGGTGAGAGCAATTTTTCCTCTCCTCCTTCCCAAAATGGACCAGGAAGGAGAGGGAGGATGGAGGAGTCCTGTGCACTGGGAGTGGATAAGGAGAGAAAAATCCAACATATAAAGGGAAAAATTCCTTCCGTAGGCACGGGAGGGCTTGGAATTGGGATTTTTTATCCTGTTTTTAAATGAAAGCTGGATTTTGTCCCCTCTACAAATGAGAAATATTTCCAGGGTAATCACACGCACAGAAACCACAGCAAACACGATCTGCATTCCTCCCGCTGCCCAAGGATGCTGGATAATTCCCTAAATTACGGCTCTGGAAATTTCTGTGGTTTTGCTGCACCTTTCAGCGAGATTTTCTTTACGATCAGTGCACAAAACGAGAATGGCATTCCCAAAATTACAGTGACACAGCAGGGAGGAATAGAAGCCATGAGAAAGGATGAAATCCAGGACTGGCTTGGGAAAAGACTGGGATTTGGAGCCAGGCTGGGAGATCTGGGGGTGTTAACCTGAAGAACAGAAGGATCCAGGGAGACCTTGGACCCCTTGGAGCCAGGTTATGGGCGCAGGAATAACGAAGGAATTCTCCTTTCCTCCAGACTGGAATGGGATTTAACCCTTTAATCCTTCCATTTATCAAACCCTGCCCCAAATGCATTTGAGATTCGTCAGCACAATCCGGAATGTTCTGGGTTTGAGCAGAGGAGGCCACGAAGACGATTCCGGGCATGGAAAACCTCTGGGAGGGCTGGGAATGTTCACCTGGAGAAGAGAAGGCTCCGGGGAGAGCTCAGAGCCCCTTGCAGGGCCTAAAGGGTCTCCAGGAGAGCTGGAGAGGGACTGGGGACAAGGCATGGAGGGACAGGACACAGGGAATGGCTTTAAGCTGGAAAAGGGTGGATTTAGGTTGGATATTGGGAAGGAATTCCTGGCTGGGAGGGTGGGGAGGCCCTGGGACAGATTCCCAGAGAAGTTGTGGCTGTCCCTGGATCCCTGGCAGTGTCCAAGCCTGGCTGGACAGGGCTTGAGGCACCCTGGGATAGTGGGAGCTGTCCCTGCCCATGGCAGGGGGTGGGATGGGATGAGTTTAAGGTCCCTTCCAACCCAAACCATTGTGGAATTCTTTAATGGGAACAGGACCCTCGGAAGGGTCATTAACTCATATTTTAACCTGACCCCACAACATTTCCAGCCACCTTTTCACCCTGAGGCCGCTCCCTTTGGAAAAACCCTGATGTTTGTGTCTCCAAAACAACAATTCCTCTTTCACCATCCCGGGAAAGACAGAACAAGCTGATCAAGCTGATTCTTTTCAAAGGAATTTTTTTTTCCTTTGTTTTTGTGGTGGTGCCACCCTGAAAATCTCCGAGTTCCACTCAACAAGAGGCAAGAAAAGCAAAAGCAGCAGAATTTGCTGACTGAGACGCTCGGAGCTGTGGAGTCAGCAAGTTCTTGGCAGCCAAGATCACTTGACCTCCGTGGATTTAAAGACAGGTGCAAAAACAAAGAATATTTTGAGTTGTTCTAAATGCACATGGAAAAAAAAGCTCTTCATGTTAAACATCCTCACAGGAGAAAGGAATTAGAAGGTAGAAAGTAACAAAAAGTGGGAAACGTTTTGTGTTTTAGGCCCTGAATTGCCCCAGGATGAGGATGGAACTACGGAAAACAAGAGGTGAGCAGGAATTTAAAATGAGTTTAATCCATGGGCAGCACTTGTAGGAAGGTGGGAGTCGGGCTCTGCTCCCAGGGAACAGGGACAGGACGAGAGGGAACGGCCTCAGGCTGGGCCAGGGGAGGCTCAGGATGGACATCAGCAGGAATTTCCCCATGGAAAGAGTGCTCAGGCCTTGGAATTGCCCAGGGAGGTTTGGAGTGCCCATCCCTGGAGGTGCCCAAGGAATTCCTGGAGGTGGCACTCCGTGCCAGGGTGGGCATCGGGCACAGATTGGACTCAACGATCCTGGACGGCTTTTCCAACCACACAGTGAAGCTGCTGGTGTGGAAAACCAGGGGAATTTTTGCCTCCTTCAGCAGTTCCCGCATGGAAACCTCACAGAAAAGCACTTTGTGTGTTTTCTGTGCAGTGGTTCAATTCAGTGACACATTTGTTCCAAACCCCTGACTTTTCCTGCCTGCAAATTCCCCTGCTGGCATTTCCTTGTCCTGCTCCCACCAGTGGGCATTTTTCAAACTGGGAGTGCCCAAACCAGGATGGGGGCAGATAATACGGAAAAGCAAACCTTTAATCTCCTCAAAGCCATGAAACACCTGGAGGAAATCCTTCAAAAGGGGTTGAAAACCGAGTCCGAAGATTTCCATCTGCAAATCCCAGGTGTGAAACACCCTGGGCAAATCTGCAGCATTCCCAGCACCTCTGGAATTACAAAGACATTGGAACCACTCGGATCCTGCTCTTTGCCTCCGGCTCCAACCCCGGCACTCACAGATCTCTCTCCCCCAGAGCTTTGTGGGGTGCTCAGTGCCCTAAATCCCATTTTCCTGCTCCCAGCACCCCCAAGGTTAAACTCCAAGCCACAGGTCTGACTTTCCAACCACATTTCCCTGGAACTCCTCAGCCTTCACAACCAATCAGGCTCCAAAGGGTTCAGCTGTCACGGGCTGTTGGAAAAGGTGTCAATCCCAAGGAAAGGGCCAGCAGGTGAGTCTGGAACAGCACTGGAGAGAGGGAATGTCCTGGGATTGGAAGGACAAGCAGGAAATGTGGAGGGACCACAACAGGAGCAAGGAAATCTCCGAGTGCCAACCACAGCTGCCCAAATTCCAAAGGCTATGGATGAACCGCCCTGATTTAGTGGGTCAGTAACGCCCCGGGCAGCTGAGGATGATCTGTCCCTCAGGGCTGGCACTCAGGTGCCACCATAGCACGGGTTGAGGGTGCATTTATGGCTCTGGTACTTCCCAAATCCTCTTTTTTCCTCCTTCCCGCTGGCTGCCAAGATCTGGGATACAGCCTGGTCTATGCTGGACAAACAACCACTCCTTTTGTTGGGATACAATTGGGTTATTTTGGTCGGAACCCCAGACAGTCATCTTCAAAATAAAACCCTGCTGGAGGAGATCATGTCCTACACCGTCACACCGGACATGGGAAAATATTCCTTTACGGAGAGGGTCAAAGAACCCTGGAAAAGGCTCCCCAGAGTGGTTGTTGCCTCAAATCTGTTGGAAAATGGCCTCAAAAACATATTTTAACCCCTTATTAGCCCTGATGTGGTCAAGCAGTTGGACTAAATTATCATTGTAGGTCACTTCCCACTGAAATATTCCATTTTTTTCCATCTTTTCCACATCCCTACTGGAAGAAAAGGCCTTCATGAAGCAAAAATAAAGTTACAATTAACATTAAGAAACCACCAGCGACAGCAGAAATCCATAAATTGTCCCTGGATACCACCAATTTCCCAATAGATAGGAAATCCATAGGAACAGATGGATTGGAAAACTATGTGGGTTTTCCAGGGAGAACAGCAGATATTTAAACAGGAATACACTGCCTGCTCCACCTTTTTTTCATGTTAAATCCACGCCATGAAGGGTTCTGGAAAATTAAAGACAAAGGACTCTGGAAAATAAAAGGCAGGAAGTTCCCAGAATTGTGGAATCCTAAATCCCAACCAGCCTCTGGCTGAAGATGAAACAATAAAAAAAGCAAGGAAGATCAAAAACTGATGCAGAGCCTGGTAAAAATTCCATCTTTTTTGCAAATCCAGTCCCATGAGAGTGAGAAGTTACAGAGGAATAATTTTAGGCATAAAATCTGGAAAGGAGGGATGAGGGAAACTATTTGTTTGGAGTTTCAGCCTCTGCACAAGCCCCAAAGCACGAATCCGAGAGACACCAGGTAGAGTTGGGAGGGATTTTTCCAGCAACGCTGCCTGGTTTCCATGGCATTCCTCCCAAAATAATATTCCCTGTTCCCAGCCAGGCCACCTCAGAGTGGTGGAAATTCCCCGAACTCCGGCTAATTCCAAGCTCAGGTCTGGAGACTCAGTGTACAAACATTCCTCGTGGGATGACTCCATGTGTCTGAGATCAGCCCCAATCTCATCCCTGCTCCACAAATATTCCCGGGAAGCTGCAGAAGGTTCCCACAGCAAATCCCAACACTCATTTGCAGTTTTCTGCTCCTTCAAATGAGCTGGTAAAAGGAGGGAGAACAGTTTTTTACATGGACAGAAAGTGCTGGGAGAGGCATGGTTGGAAATTAAAAGAGGAGAGGTTTAAATTGGATATTGGGAAGGAATTCCTGGCCAGGAGGGTGGGGAGGCCCTGGAATAGAATTCCCAGGGAAGCTGTGCCTGCTCCTGGATCCCTGGAAGTGTCCAAGCGTTCACGGTCAGTGCATTTCATTTAAAATAAGTATTTTGTCTTCTGTATTTGCCAGAGAGGAGCTAAAGTAGGAAAAGACTTTTAAGATCTTTGAGTCCAATCATTCCCCAACCCTGCCAAGGCCACCTCTGACCCGTGTCCCCAAGTGCAACACCCACAGGGCTTTGAAATCCCTCCAGGGAGGGGCACTCCAACGCCTTCCTGGGCACCCTTTTCCATGAAAAAAAATCCCTAATGTCCAACCTGAGTCTCCCCTGGCCCAGCCTGAGGCCGTTCCCTCTCCTCCTGTCCCTGTTCCCTGCGAGCAGAGCCCGACCCCCCCGGCTGCCCCCTCCTGTCAGGGAGTTGTGCAGAGCCACAAGGGCCCCCCTGAGCCTCCTTTTCTCCAGGCTGAGCCCCTTTCCCAGCTCCCTCAGCCGCTCCTGGGGCTCCAGACCCTTCCCAGCTCCATTCCTTTCCCTGGAACCACTCCAGCCCCTCATTCTTGATGTTTTTGAAAGATCTGAACGTAAACTACGAAGCTGAACCATAAAAACAGCGACACACGGGAAATCCAGAGTCAGCACAGGCAGAGCTGAGGCTACAGCCCTGGGAAAAACAACATTCCCGCTTCCAAATCTGTGGGAAAACAAAGATTTAGGAGGAAGGAAATGCAAACAACAAAGGGAAAAACTCCAGGGAGCTCCTGAGGGCTCAGCCATGGGACACAGCAAACCCAGGAATGCCGTGAGGACGGAGGTGGGGCCGCCAGCACCAGGCACATCCCACCAAACCAGGGGCAGGGGGAAAGCACAGCCATAAAACCCCGTGGTTTATCCTGCCTGGAAAGAACAGCCGTAAAACCCCGTGGTTTATCCTGCCTGCCCCACGTCAGGGCCCAGCAGAATCCTGCAGAATTCCAGGAGCAGCCAAGGTTCCCTGTGCCAGAACCAGTGCTGACATCTTCCACCACGCCGGAGCTGCCCAGGAAGATGTGCAGGGATGGCATCAGGTGCCAACAATTTGGTGCCGGCACACCGGGAAGAGGTCAGGAGTTGGAATCCATGATCCTTCCTGCTCAGGATATTCCAGGAAAGATCCTCTTTCCAACAGGTTGGATGTCAGCAACATCTGCCCCACACAGATGGGGATTAATCATACTGCTGGCACTTCCAGAACGAATTCCAAGCTCATGCTCCAGGCTGGAAAACAGGGATTTATTGGAGGGCTTTGATCCCAGCCTGGAATATCCCAGCCGTGATCCATCAGCTCCCAGCAGGAGCTGTCCGGGTGCACCAGCTCAGCCTAGAACTATGCAAATTAAAGGTACTTAATCCATGTTTTCCCGTTGAATTCATGGTGTTTTCCACAGCTAGAGGCACAGATGGGAGCTGGAGGTGTCAGATTTTGTTAAGCTGACAAAATTTCATCCTGTTTCAGGTCCTATTAGGTAGTGGAAACTGCTATAGGTAAATAAAAGTGCTCTCTGTTGAAAATAAACAACTGGCATGATTCCCAAAGGACCAAAATTCTTCAGAAAAAGAGAAATCCTTCTTCCAGGACCCCAAAATAGGCAAATACTCCCTTAATAAACACAGAGGGCCTGGCAAAATGCGAATTATCAGGAATGCCCACACTCAGGGAGTCAGAGAGCAACATAAAAGCAGCATTATTTTCCTTAATGCCGCGCATGACTTGTGCTGTTCTGAGGTGAAATACGTCTGACATAAATGTCTGCAAAATCTGAGCCCCAGGTGTCAGAGTTTTGTATTCCCACAGCCATGGAAGCAGAATTCAGGGAAGATAAGCTTGAATTCCCTCCCTGTGCTGTGCAAGTTCTTGTCTGGTCCCTGGGGTGTGAGAGCTGAGTCAGGAGTTCTCCAGGATTAAAAGCTTTAACTTCAGGAGCCGACAAAAAGGCCAAGGAAGAAGCTGTGAGCCAATTTTGATCCCGGCAGGAGGAAAAACCAGGAATCCACAAGTCATTCCTTGTGCCAGGTCCTGAGTCAGGTTAGAGGTGTAATAATTGCACTCGTGTTCTCCTGCTGGTCCCAAACTGAATTCTCCCAATAAATTACACGGATCCAGAACTGCTGCTTGTTTCCCACAGCTTTTCCAAAGGGTGCCCACAGCAAAATCTTCGGAAGTCACCCCAATCCCATCACTCTGTCCATGAAGTTGAAAATATCAAGGAATTCACCGGCCTGGGCATTTCAATGTCTTTTTGCAGAACTCCTAGCAGTTTCAAAGTGACTTTGGCATCTCCCTGACAAGATCCCACGCTGAGTTTTTATCCCAGGGAATTCAGCTGCAGAGATCATTCCGGTTGTAACGCGGGGACAAAACAAGGGAACACAAAAGCCAGGCCTGGATCTGTGGTTGCCCCTGGTTTGCAGATCAAAAGGAACAACTCAGCCTTTGAAACGCCAACACGGATTTGGCCTTTTGAAATCCATCGCCTTGGCAACACATGGCACAGGGAATGGGTAATTGTAATGGACAAACCTCGGGATCGGCCGGAGTCTGCTGGACCACCCGGCATCAAAGGCAAGGAATGTGGTCGTTCCCTGCCAGAGCAGCCCTCGGGACACATCACCTGCACAGAAACATCCTCAGGTGCAGGTTCCTCCATCCCAGGAGCCAAATTCCGGGAGTGGGATTGACTGGAAGACCAGCTGTGCCCGGATTCCCAACTCCTTCTGCAGAGCTGCTGTGGGAGGTGTTTCCACACGGATTCCCAGGACCATGCTGGTGTTTTCCAGATTCTCAGAGCACAGAATCCCAGAATCCCAGGATGACTGGGTTGGATAAGGCTTGGAGCACCCTGGTCTAGTGGAAGGTGTCCCTGCCCAGGAACTGGATGAGTCTAAGATCACTTCCAACCCAAACTATTCCATGACTGCGATTTCTCCGATATTCCGTGATCCTTTTTCCTGTCCAGCTGATCCACCTTCATCCCACAGAGTTTCTGAGCACTCTTTCCCAGCCTGGTTTTCCCATATCCAATAATCTCACTGGACAGGGGGCACTTTCTGGAGAAAATTCTCTGAATTAGAAATTGAATCAAATTTTCTGACACCTCGTTGCCACTCAGGTCCATGAACCAGCACTCAAAGCAATCTCCTGTTTAAAACCTCACAGCACATTCCTGAAAATACTTCTGGCTGTTCATTGCCTTCTTCCCAGAGCATTTTTCTGTCAGAAATCAAAGCATTTCTAATTTTTAGGCATTTTAGTCCCAAACTACTTTGATACTGAATTTATTTAAGGTTTGATGGGGTTAAGTTGTGGGGTTTTTTTAACAAATGCAGCCCCTCAGCCCCAAAACTTATGCAGTTTTCTGACCTGAACTTGAGCTGTGCCCAGCTCCTTTTCAAGTCTTCCAAAGATCAAAGGGATGTTTTGAACCAGGAGCTTTGTTAAAATGACATTAATGAGGGAAGTTGGCTCTTTCCAAACGGTTGGAGTTTTATCCAGGCTCTGGAATATCCTCACTGGAGGCAGCAGATGGCTCAGAAATTCCCTAAAAGAAGCTCGGTAAGATTAAATCTCTCCAGATGGTCTCAAACTGACCTCGTGCAGAAGGAGGAACCAAATTCCAGGAACAGGCATTGATTGCTCCAGCAAACTTGGAGTGAGGAGCCATGGAATTATTTTCCGCTGGAACAACAGAGGTTGGAATGAGATCAGCTTTAATGTCCCTTCCAACCCAAAGCATTCCATGATTCTGTGTTGGGATTCTGGAGATGCTCCTGGTGTGTCTAAAGTGCCTTCCAACCCAAACCATTCCATGATTCTCTGTTGGGATTTGGAGATGTCCCTGGTGTGTCCAATGTCCCTTCCAACCCAAAGCATTCCATGATTCTGTGTTGGGATTTGGAGATGCCACTGGTGTGTCTGGGGAGCATCTGCCAGGATTATCAGGGACATGGGTGCAGTGGAAGAAATAGCCAAAGGGGAAGGAAAGGTGCCCATCCTGGGAACAAATCCCCAGGCAAGGAGCATTCCCACAGCCCAGGAGGAGGCTGTGGCTCACCTCAACCTGAGAAGACACTGGGGATTCCTGGGATTGAAAGGAAGGAAGGGGCAGTCCCAGCAGCAGGATCAAACTGGAAACCACTCTCCAGATTCGTTGTTCACACTCAGATGCTTTTTGGTTTTCCAGTTTCCTGAGTTTTCTGCTGGAATTGTTGTACCTTTTTCACTCACAGAATAATTTAGGTTGGAAAAGACCTCCAAGATGATCAAGTCCAACCTTTGACCAATCACCACCCTGTCACCAGACCAGCGCATGGAGTGGCCTTAAAAGCCAACCTTTCCTCCACGATTGCAAATGGCCTCTGTCCTTTGGAAAAACTCTGAGAAGGGATGAGGGAGTGGTCACTTCAGTGGCCATTTGCCATGAACAGTGGTCATTTCAGTGGCCGTTCTCCATGGCCAACCATTACTTCTTGTCCATTGCGTACAAGTTAATGACAGAAAGAATGATTGATTGAATTCCTCGTTAAATTATCATCCTTATCCCTGGGATAATACTGGAGTTCACCTCCCTGCCATGGAGAAAACCTATTTAAAAAATCCCAGAAATTTATTAAATGGTCCCAATAAATTCCAGTTCCTGAGGTAAAGCTGGGTTTTGCTGCCCTGACACATTCCAATTCCCTTTGCTCTCTGTTATGGAATCCCAGAATTTTTGGGAAGGGGCCTTAAATCCCATCCTGTCCACCCCTGCCATGGGGTGGTTCACCTTCCTAAGACCAGGTTGCTCCAAGCCCATTCCTGGTATTTTGATCCAGGAACAGTCATCCCATCTCTTCTAAAAAAACCCTGCTCAAAATCAGAAATATCTCAGATTTTTCCCTACTTTTTTCTTTCCTCCATTCAAAAGCTTTCCAGAGAATATTTCACTTCCCTTTTATCCGAATATTTATTAAACCTTGTGTCAGCCTGTTCCAAAAATCACAGGCTGAGATAAGAGGAAATAACAGCATCCCTTTCCCAGCCTTGTGCTCCATCCATCCTGCAAAGGGATGAGGAAAATAAACAGATGGATCAACTCCCTGAAAGCAGAGTATCGACCCTGCAGAAGAAAAATGAAACCTTCTCCCAAGATTTATTTGGGATATACTCACAGATCTCAGGGAAAGGAGTTCATAAAAGGTGCTGCTCATCCCTGGTGGCTCCGTGTGATTATGTGAAGGATACGGAGCTTCCCCACGGAAGCAACACAGCCGTGAATTTATTGAATCTGATTTTCCGTGAAGGATGAGGTGCCAGCCATTTCAGGAGGCAACAGCAGCATCCTGTACCTTGGCTCATGGAAAAAGACAGGCACAGGGAGTTCGAGGTTGGAGTTTGAGGCATCGGTCTGATGATGAAGTGGGATGCTCCGCAGACTCATCCGTATTCCCGGTGCAATTCCCTCTTGGAAAGGGGAGCTCATGAATTCCATCCTGCTGGAGGCACTGTGTCAGAGCCATGAAAGAGCCAGAGAAGCATCACTAGGAATTCTTATTAAACCATCAGGGATCTTGGTGCTGGAGTCAGAGTCCCAATATTTCACGCGTGACTTTCCCTGGGATCGCAGTGTAAGCGGGGCGCTCGTGGAGAGCACAGACCTCTACTGCCACAGCTCCCAGTCCATACGGGAATTCCTGCTGGGCTTTTTTTGGGAATTGCTGCTCCATCTTCCTCAATCCTTCATGGCTAAAGAGGCATGCAAGGAGAAGTAACTGGATCAGCTGGATTGACCTGGATGAGCCTGATTCTGCCCCTCTCCTCTGCTGTCATGAGATCCTACCTGGAATATCACGGGCAGTTGTGGTGTCCCCAATAAAGGAAGGACATGGAACTGTTGGAGCAAATCCGGAGGAGGCCACGAAGATGCAGAAGGGACTGGAGCACCTCCCCTATGGAGAAACACTGGGAGAGCTGGGAATGTTCAGCCTGGAGAGAAGAAGGCTGAGTGGAGACCTCGCAGCACCTTCCAGGATCTGAAGAGGGTACAGGGAACTGGAGAGGGACAATTCATCAGGAACTGGAGTGACAGGACAAGGGGGAAATTTAGGTTGGATATTGGGAAGGAATTCCTGGCTGGGAGGGTGGGGAGGTCCTGGCACAGATTCCCAGAGAAGCTGTGGCTGCCCCTGGATCTCTGGAAGTGTCCAAGGCCAGGTTGGATGGGGCTTGAAGCAGCCTGGGATAGTGGGAGGTGTCCCTGCCCATGGCAGGGGGTGGGACTGGTTTCTCCTGTAAACTGGGATTAATCCCTCCTTTTGAGCCCATCCCAATTCCAATGACAAATTCCTCAATCTTTTCTCCAAAACTCCCTCAGTCATCCCCACCTCAGACTGCAGAGACCCAGCAGACAAAGCTGGCTTTTTTCTCCTGGCCAAGAAATTTGGAGCTGAAAATCACAGAAAAGCTGAAATAGGGAGCGACATTCCCGCTTTTGATGAAGGAGCATCCAAGCAGGGAGACAGGAGAACTCTCCAGCTCTCCCAGGCTGGTGAGAGACTGATTTTCCAAAATAGCAGCTCTGTTTTGATCAGAATTTATTGAGCTCCATGCAGGCAGAGTGGCTAAGAGCAGATGTAAATAGAGGATGTCAGCTTAGATATCCACGGGTTGAAACGTTATCCTGCTTCTTATTCCAGCCTGGGAATATTTGTATTGTTTAAGATGCTGACTTCATCGAAATTCTCTGGTTTTGCCTTATTAAGACCCAGATCATGGCATTTTAAGAGATAAATACTCCAATCCTGGGAGTGGGTTTGGTTTCAATTAAAGAGCAGCTCACGGTCTTGGAAATTTTTCTTCCAGAGGAAGATTTAAGGAGTTTAGGCAGGGGATTGGAACTGGATGATTTTTAAGGTCTCATCCAACCCAAACCATTCCACGATTCTCTGATTCATATTCCTTGATTTGATTACGGCCCACAAGCACCTCAAATTTAACCAAAATGCAATAAAAAAGTGATCCTTCTTAAATTTTAAAGGTGTTCTGAAATCTGGCACAAATAAATTCAAACTACAAATCAGATACTCGCTGTTATCAATGAGGGTAATCAATCAATCAGTCAATCAGTTTCTATCTATTGATTCATTTTCTTGCAGATCTGTTCTAACAAATCTCCAGATGCTGAAATCCCACCAGATTTCCAAGTCCTGTGGATGCCAGCCTGGCGAATCCCTGGAAAAAGAGGTTCTCTGCTAAAGATGAACTGCCCTGAGTGACAGGACGAAAGCAAAATGGCCTCAAGTGACACCAGGGCAGGGTTAGATTGGATATGAGGAAAAATTTCTCCATGCAAAGTGTGGAGGTGGAACAGCAGTGATGGAATCTCCATCCCTGGAAGGGTCCAAAATGTGTCCGGATGTGGCACTTGAGGATTTGGTTTAGTGGTGATGCTGGTTGATGATCCTAAAAGTCTTTTCCAACCTTAACAATTCCGTGATTTTTAAGTCCTTAACAGGAGCGAATTCATTCCCATCACTTCCCATTTCCAGCATCTCAGATGGTATCTGGGATGATTGGACACCCCAGGATCCCGTTCAACCCAATCAGTGTACAGATCTGCAATGACCATCCCAAAATACCTGGGAGTGGCGGGAATTAATGGGAGAAAACACAGTTCTTGTCCAAAGCCATCCCCTGGTTATAACCAAAAGTGGGGAAGGTTTTTCCTGTCACCGTAGGATCTGTAGGAAAAGCCCTTTTTTCCTCAGGTTTGCTAGACAAGGCAACAGGTCTTAAAAATGCTGAATTGATTATTCCCTCCCTGGCAAAATCATGGAGTCACTAAGGTTGGAAAAGATTCCAAATCATCAGTCCGACCCTTGAACAAGTACCGCTAATCCATAGCATGAAGTGCCACAGCCACTGGCTTTTTTGAGCACTTCCAGGAGTATCAGACAAGAGATCCCAAAATTCCTTTCAAATCCATAAATGGACTTTAAAATGAGATTTTTAAGGGGGAGTTGGACTAAATGACCTTTAAAAGTCGCTTCCAAACCATTCTGGGGCTGTGTGACATCAGGAACATCTGGATTAACAAATTCCTTTTGGAGGGGAGAAGGCAACACGTCCCTAATTTTCCAGAGGGGATTTGTTCGGTAATCCTTCATCCTTGTAAGCATGGAAAAAACACGGGGTGTTTCTGTAATTGTCCAAATGAAGGTGGAAATTAACGATGATCCAATGAACCAGCCCAGGGAGAGCGGCACCCTGAGCAAATCCTCGGGAACACGGAGTCTGCAGCTCCAGGGAACGCCTGGGATGTTTATATTCCCACACTTCCTCGTGCTCAGTGTGAGATAATTGAAGAGATTTTTATTCCCACTGTTTGCCTATCTCTAATTACCGGCTGCTGGGCTGGGGGTTTTATTTCAGCAGCAAACCCTCTGAACCACCTCTCCGGGAGCTGTTTTGTCAGGAAAATACATTGGGAGCTCTGCTGGAATCTCAGAGTTTTTAAAAGGAAAAGAATTTTCCACACTCCCCTCAGGGAGTAGCACAGGTTGGATCTCCACAATAAATTTTTGTTGGATTTAACACGACAAATGGCACCTGGGGACACGAGCAGTGGTGGCCTTGGCAGTGCTGGGATAATGGGATCTCACCCCTGGCTCTGCTCCATGGGGCCAGGAATGGCACCAGAGGAACAGGCAGGGACTGATCCCAGGAATTCCCCCTGGACAGGAGGCAGAACTTCTTCCCTGGGTGCTGAACAGATCCCAGAGAGGGGGTGGAGTCTCCTTCCTGAGGATATTCCAGAGGTGTCTGGACACACTCCTGTGCTGGAGCAGGGAGTGGGACCAGATGCCCCACTGTGGTGCCTTCCAGCCTGACCCATCCTGGAATTCTGGGATCATTTCCATCTCTGGTGGGTTCAGTGTTCTATCAATCCTCCCACTGTCTCCTCTTCCTGCCGAGCTCCCTCCAGTACCTCCGGAATCACCGTTACTTCCCATCCTCCGCGCTCTTTATATTCCCTTCCAGTTTTACTGCCGAGTTTAATTTCCAACCAGAATTTAGGAAGAGCTCTGAGCCCAACTTGGGGCTGGGGCTGCATTCCCAGAGCAGGAGAAACCCCTTTTCCAGGACCTCCTTCCCTGTGTTTCAGGAGGTTTTTGGTGGTTAAAACCTTCCCTGTGTTGTAGTAGCTGGAGCTGCTACAGATTTGAAACTTCCAGAGGAATAAGGATCATTTCCCCCTTGGAAAAGAAGACAGGAGCTGCAGGCAGACACCAGTCAGAGCAGAAAAGGGAATTTATCGCTGATTAAAACACTGCTAAACCAGCCCAGGTGAGCAGTTCTTACCTGCACAGGTCGTTGTGCTCCTCAAATCCACCCAGCAACGTCGTGAGCCACAGCAATTACTAAAAGAAATTGGGGAAAAGGAAGCCTGACAGAGGCAGAGTGCAGATGGCAATTATGTTTGATAAATGTGATTAATTAGCACAGGAAACTAGTTAAGTGCTGCCAGTGAGGCCATGCCCCGGCACAGCCACACTGCAGTGATTGATGTCAGGTGGTCCTGCTTGGTGGGAGCACAACTGATCTAAATTCCTGTCAGGACATGACCGAAACAACTGCCCTTATTCGGGATGAGCGGGTATTTCGCATGGAATGTCCTGCGCTGCTTCCCGAAATTCCCTCATCCATCTTGCTCCGACGATGGCTGTTCCCAGCCTGCCCCAGTCCGACCAGTGCAACAACTCTTCACGCCCAGGGGCTGTTGGGTGTGCTCAGCCCTGCGTCCATGCAGCTCATTCCTGGTTTTCCTAGCCTTGGAACATCCCAAGGGTGCAGGGACATCCAATGTGGAAACGGAGCAAGGAGTGACCAAACCCCTCCTCTCTTCCATTAATTTTAACAACCACCACCAAAACAAGGGAAGGAGTTTGGGAGCCACAAAAGCTCCAGCAACAAGCAGAGGGAATGGATTGGCAGGAATTCTTCCCACTGGAAGTCAGCGAACAGAGGTGGAACTGGATAATCTTGTACTGACCCTCCAAGATATCCCTGATGCTCAGTCACCAAAATAACGACAATTTATTCCCATCGGGAATAAATCAACATGGAATCAGAGGGAGAAAGGTTAATTATTCTCATAGCAAATGCAAAGGTCAGCATTGGGGTTCTTATGGAATATCCAGACCAGGAGGAACATCTTTCCACTTATCCAGCAGCTCCCAAAAAAAGATGGCTTCCGTCTCCCAGTGGCTCAGCAGCTTTGGCTGTGCCTTGCTCTGGTCCTCTTTGGTGGGAGCAGTTTTTGTTTTCCAATGATCCGACAGAATTCTGCTTTTCCAAGGTACTCAGGCTTTTGAATTCAAATATATTTA
>VZTD01003898.1:262151-300539 GCA_013397725.1 Rhagologus leucostigma | reverse complement strand
GGCTTTAAAGCTCGTCCCATTCCATGGGCAGGGACACCTTCCACTATCCCAGGATGCTCCCAGCCCCAATGTCCAACCTGGCCTTGGACACTCCCAGGGATCCAGGGGCAGCCACAGCTGCTCTGGGAGTTCCAGCCCAGCATCTCCCCACCCTCTCAGCTGGGAATTCCAGCCCAATATCGCATCCATCCCTGCCCTCTGGCAGTGGGAAGCCATTCCCTGTGTCCTGTCCCTCCATGCCTTGTCCCCAGTCCCTCTCCAGCTCTCCTGGAGCCCCTTTAGGCCCTGCAAGGGGCTCTGAGCTCTCCCCGGAGCCTTCTCTTCTCCAGGTGAACATTCCCAGCTCTCCCAGCCTGGCTCCACAGCAGCCCTTGGAGCAGCTCCATGGATTCCTCTGGATTCGCTCCAGCAGCTCCACATCTTTAACCAGCAGCTCCCCTGATTTTATTCCTGTCCTTGTTTGAGCAGCTGAAGTCGTTGTCTTGCACAGAGCCACAAAGAGCCTCCAGACCCCTTTCCACGACCCCACATCATTTTAATCCATGGAACCCTTCTCCCCGCTGGAATCAGCCCTTGTTACTCCAGGACAGGGAATTCTGCTGTGCCCTTTCTCTCGGGTGAGATGCAGGAACTCAGCAATCTGGGGTTATTCCCTGCAGTGCTTCCCTGAAGTCTCCACTTCCCAGCTGGAGTTGAATCGAAGCGCTGCTTCCCACGCTTTCCATGCGCTGCCATTCCTGGATGCACACGGGGAGGTGGGGTCCGTGTGAGCAAACAAAACACCAAACTCAGAGCTGTATTTCAGAGTTCCCAACACTCAACCACGACAACAATTCCTCTTCTCCACTCCCGTCTCTCCACTTTTCCTCCATTTATTACCATGGAATAAACCCAGCTGGATGCACTGGCAGCAGGATAAAACCAAGCAGAAGTTCCTTGTTGTGTTATTTCTTTCCAGAAGAATTAAGAGCTGAACATGGAAGGTCGTGAGCAAAAAAAAATTCTCAGGGGCTCAAGTTATTCCCAGCTTTTGTTTTCAGTTGATGAGCCTCTGGAGCGGGTTCCAAGCCCTTTCCATGCGCTGCCATTCCTGGATGCACACAGGGAGGCGGGATCCATGTGAACAAACAAAACACCAAACCCAGAGTTGTATTCCGGAGTTCCCAGCACCCAACCATGACAACAATTCCTCTTCTCCACTCCCGTCTCTCCACTTTTCCTCCATTTATTACCATGGAATAAACCCAGCTGGATGCACTGGCAGCAGGATAAAACCAAACTCAAGTTCCTTATTGTGTTATTCATTTCCAGAAGAATTAAGAGCTGAACACGGAGGGGTTTGTGAGCGAAAAAACTCCTCAGGGGCTCGAGTTATTCCCAGCTTTTGTTTTTAATTAATGAGGCTCTGGAGTGGGTTCCAAGCCAGCGGTTTCTGGGACGATTCAGCTTTTCACTGCCAGGGCGGTGGTGCTTGGCAGCCTCTTAGCAAACTGCAGCATTTTGGGGATATTTTCCACATCTTCAGGAGCAAATCCAAGATTTTGCTGCTCCAAAGCAAAGCCAGCCAGGAAGAGCAGCAGGGTCAGGCACGGAGGGGAGGCACCAATTTGAGGTGTTTAATTAGCATAAATCACACCCCAGACCAGATCTGAGCGGGGTTGCAAGAGGATTTCTGCCGATTTTAGGTTCCTACATCCACATGCAATGGAGAAATCATTTCCTCAGAGGGAAAATAATCCCGGAGTCATCCAGGCTCAGGAGAATCATGGAACAGTTTGGCATGGAAGAAGTTTTAAAGAGCAAATTTTTCCCTGGGCAGGGACACCTTCCACTATCCAGGGTGCTCCAAGCCCCATCCAACTTGGTCTTGGACACTTTCAGGGATCCAGGGGCAGCCACAGCTTCTTCCAGGGCCTCCTCACCCTCCCAGACAGGAATTCCTTCCCAATATCCAACCTAAAGTTCTCCTTTTTCAGTTTGAACCCATTCCCTGTGTCCTGTCACCAGTTCCTGATGAATTGTCCCTCTCCACTTCCGTGGAGTCCCTGGAATGTCTCCACTCAACCTGCTCCTCTCCAGGCTGAACATTCTCAGCTCTCCCAGCCCAGCTCCATAGGGGAGGTTCTCCAGTGCCTTTATCAACTCTGTGGCCTCCTCTGGACTTCCTCCAACAGTTCCATGTCCTTTTCTTAGGGACACCACGCCTGTCCACAATATTCCAGGTGGGATCTCCTATGAGCAGAGCAGAGGGGCAGAATCCCTTCCCTCAACCTGCTGCTCACATTCCTGTTTTCCAAAGCCCCAGATATTCACCAGCTTGGAAGGAGAACTTCCAGCCCTGTTGTGTTTCCGGACAACTCCTTTCGCTATGCCCGAACCCCAGCCAGCTGCCAAAACCCATGGAATTAGACCAGCTCCCTCACTGTATCGCTTAAACCCCTTGTAACCAGAAAAAAAGCAAGGAAACACTTTTTCCATTTGGGAAAATCCATTTCCAACACCCGAGTCATGCCAGGCTCCAAAGCATCCCCGGGAAGAGATGGTGGCTGTGGGAGCATTCCCAAAGGACAGGGGACAAACAGCCCCACTTAATGCCATGCTTTTATCCCTGTAAACACAGAAGAATCCCGATTTCCATTATTCATGGAGCACGAGGTGACAGAGCCACTGATGCCACGTTAAGTAGGACACAGAGCAGGGAATGTGTCCCTGCACTTCTTAACTTAAATATTTCAGGGATGCTTTTCCAGAGAATCCAATGGAGCCGGGGTTTTCCAAGGGCAGCTGTGGGTCCTGAGCATCCTTAAAGGCATCCTTGGGAAAGGGACACCCTGCGGGATTAATCCTGGAGATGTTCAGTTGTTTTATTTGTTTATTATCCTGGTTAAAAATGATTTTAATGGCCCTCGTTATTGGATTCATTGGGAATTTGGGAGGGAGCACGAGGGAAGAGCTGCTCAGCCAACAAAAAGAGCTCCTGGTGTTTTGATTGGGCATGAAGGGGAGGAATTGTCTCATCTGGACTTTTCTCCTTTTTCCTTGGATTTCAGAAGAGAAGGAATCATCTCCTGGGGTTCCTCTGGAGGCCAAGCCCCTCTTCTGATTTCCTCCTCTTCCTCCTCCTCCTCCTCCTCATGAGCCTTGAGCAAGGGACTGTCTCCAGGGGTGGGATACAAACGCACGGAGCTGCTCTTGTTCCCAACACTGGAGGTTTGGAGAAATGTCCGTCCCTAAACACCCTTGAGCATCCTGCAGGGCTGGGAGCTGGAGCTCAGGAAAAACTACACAGAATTCCACAGTGTTTGGATGGGAAGGGAATTTAAATCCCATCCAGTGCCACCCCCTGGGCAGGGATATCTTCCACTATCCCAGGCTGCTCCAAGTCCCAGCCAACCCGACCTTGGACAATTCCAGGGATCCAGGGGCAGCCACAGCTTTTCTGGGAATTCTATTCCAGGGCCTCCCCATCCTCCCAGCCAGGAATTCCTTCCCAATATCCCATCCTACCCCCTTTCAGTTTAAGACCATTCCCCATTCTCCACTCACTCCACACTCCTGTAACAATTCCCTCTCCGGCAGCCAGGATTTACCATCCAACTCCATTTTCCAATGAAAATACAGATTTTGAAGTAAACACCATTCCAAGGAAAATCCTGCATGATAAACTATCCGAATTGCCTAAACTGAAAATGCCGAAATCCAAACTCCAACCCCACCACAGCAGAAGAGAAACTTTTCATTTTCAGATCTGCTTTTCTTTCCTGTTTCACTTTCACCACAAGCCCCAAACCGGGTTTTGTTTCTCTCTCAGTGAAAACTCCTCTGTTTCGCTACAAGAAAATAACAATAATCTGATTTTCACCCCCCACAGCGACGCTCACACAACTCAGGCCTGCAGAGAACACAGAGAAAAATTGAAATTCTTGTTTTGTTTAAACTCACCTGGGTCAGAAACAGGAAGATTTTGACTTCATCCTTTTGTTGGAGTTGTCACAAAACAGGAAAATTTCTCAGGAAACAGAAGCTTCCAAGGTTTTCTGTGGAGAAAACAGGTGTGAACCAAAAAATTGGCATTTTTTAGCCTGTTCTGATTGCAGATTATCCGTGCTCCTGCTATCCAGGAGGAAATTTGTTGTGGAAATATTTATGGAATAGGCTTCAATGGAATTCAGCCCTGGATGAAATCAGCTCAGGATATACTCATTCTGGGAGCAAACAAGTAAAGGGAGCTGGATGAAGCCTTCAATTCCCACCAGGCTATCAATAAGTCCCTCAGAATTCCAGGATGGGAAAGGCTCAAGATGGAGATGTCCAAGATTGGATGGATCCAGAGGGCAGAGATGAATAAGATATTGGGAATTGGGAATTCCTGGCTGGGCCGGAATTCCCAGAGAAGCTGTGGCTGCCCCTGGATCCCTGGAAGTGTCCAAGGCCAGGATGGACGGGGCTGGGAGCAGCCTGGGATAGTGGAAGGTGTCCCTTCCATCCCACATCATCTAGAAAATAATTCCAGGTGGGATTTTGCCAACCAGGCTCTTTTTCCTGGCTAGAAACCCACAAAAAAAATCCAGAATCCCCATGACCCTCAGAAAAAATTAATCCCATAAACCACGTTGTTACTTCCTTATATCCGCAGCATTCCGTGGGTTTGATCCCACTTTATGTTGGAATAAAATACAAATCTGGATGAAAAGAGTAAATAAAATACAGCAAATTGATACAAAGAGCTCCCTCCTGCTGCCTCAGGTGTGAAATGGGAATAAAGAGATGAATTTCCCTCTCTTTAAAACCAAAGTAAGAGACCCATCACGCAAAAGAGTTCCTATTTCTCATTCCCAGCTAAAAACCTTCCGAAATCCCAGGAATTAAAGAACTTTTCTGCAAATCATCCCGTGGTCTGAGCCTTCCAACGCCTCCAATTTTTCCTGCTGAAAGGTAACAAAAAGGCTTTCAGCCAGTCTCTGTAAATAACTCCATAAAAGTGGATGGCTCCATTACCACATTTTATTTTTATTGCCCCAAAGGCACAAATTTGCATTTGACAGGATTTGAAAAGATGCCGACGATTCCTTTAGACCCAGGAAATTCCGGATAAGATATGGATATACCCCCTTCACTCCCAATATTTTTTCAGATTGATCTCATCCTAATAAAAGCTCACGAGACTCTTTCTGCTCCTGCCATCAGACGAATCCCAAGTATCCCAAAATGATGATTTCGCTGCCAATAAAAATCTCAAAGTGTTTATCCAACCTCTAAAAAACAGCTTTTAGCACTTCTGAGTGGCTTCTATTTCCTGAATTATTCCCTTTTTATGCCCTGGATGCTCCAAAACGCTCCCTGGAAAGCACTGCTGGTTCAAAGAAGGACTTTTTACATCCTATTTCATAAAAATCTTCCAGAAATGCAGTGGGAATGGTAAACTGGGAATTAAAGTCATTCCATAAGGATGAGCATCGGCCTCACATCACAGGATCTGGTACAGGAGGAGTTTGAGGTAAGCTTGGTCTTAGCACAACTTAAAAAATCACAAATCGACAAAAAACTACAAGGAGAAACAACCAAAAAAACCCCCAAAAAAGTCTTTTTAGACACTGTGATCCTTTTAAGTTTCTGCTTTAGCATCACAGCAGGGGAAGTTGCCCAAATCTTCAGGAAAACCAGGAAAAACCAGGGTTGGTTGGGCTGGAAAAGCTATATTCCACATTTTTTATTGCAAATGCCTCAGGAAAAGGAAGCTTGAATGGTCCCTGAAAGACAGGGAATCCGGGAATGATTTGGGATGGAAGAGACCTTAAATCCCATCCCATTCCACACCTCCCACTATCCCAGGCTGCTTCAAGCCCCATCCAACCTGGCCTCGGACACTTCCAGGGATCCAGGGGCAGCCACAGCTTTTCTGGGAACCTGTGCCAGGGCCTCCCCACCCTCTGAGTAAAATATCCACAAAAAAAAATCCACAATTCCTTCTTTTCCTCACATATTTTCCGTGCCAAGATCGCATCTCCCAGGCTTCAATTTTTCCCTGAGCTCAGCAGCAGCAGGGAATGACTCCACAACTATTTTCTCCCCTTCCTTGATGAATTAAATCCCCCTGTGGACAATCCTAAAGAAAGCTTCACCCAGAGCTTCTTCTTCCCCTGCCTCGAGCATTCCCAAGTTGTGATTCCTTAAAAAAAAAAAAACCAGAATAAAAACACAAAACTCAGGATTGAACTGGGGAAAAAAAAGGACAAATAAGAGCAGACGGCTTTTTGTGGCTTTTCCAGAGGGGTCAGGGATGCATTTCAGATCCTGACAAATGGCCAGGAATGATCTCCTTGTGCCCAGAATCCAAATGCTGCCCTCTGAGGCCGAGCACTCGAGTGGGAGCCGCTCTTTTTGTTGGACAATTCCTTCAGTAAGAGAAGTGAAAAAAAAATCAAAGGAATGCAGAGCTGTGGGGAAAAAAGAGCAGTGGAGGAGAAAGGCACTCGGATAGACGGGAAAACACGGAATACTGGATAAAAGGGAATTTTTCCTCACAACACTGAGCCATCCCTGCTTCTTACCCAGTTGTTTTGGCTCCATGCATTCCCTGCAGGAATTCTGCTCCTTGTCCTAGCGTGGCCTTTTGGGGATGAAACAGCTTTTTCCAGTAAGAACACTGCCCAAACCCTTTCAAACTAAAAGAGGAGAGGTTTAGGTTGGATACTGGGAAGGAATTCCTGGCTGGAAGGGTGGGGAGGCCCTGGCATAGTTTTCCCAGAGAAGCTGTGGCTGCCCCTGGATCCCTGGAAGTGTCTGAGGCCAGGCTGGAGCACCCTGGGATAGTGGAAGTTGTCCCTGCCCATGGCAGGGGTGGAATTGTGACCTTTCTGTCCCTTCCATCCCAAACCATTCCATGATCCCATGATTTAGGCACATCTCAGACACAATTCCTTGGAGCTCCACTCAAGCCCTGCCTTTTATTTACAAATCGATTTAAGGGTGATTTAATTATTCCAAGGAGTGGGAAGGTGAATATTTGTGTCCTGTGACGCTGTGGATCCAGCAAGAAGCTGGATTCTCTAATATCCGAACAAAATAAAACTGCAAGCAACAGCCAAAAGCAGCTGACAGGACCCTGCTTCCATTTATCCCTGAAAATTCAGGGAATAACTGCTTTCAGCACAGTTCCGCAATGGACATTCCACAATTTCAGCTGGGAAGTTGAGTGGACAATCCGTTCTGGGAAGTTCTGGAATTCTTCTGCAGCTCAACAAACGGAGCATGGAGCACGCAGCACACAGCAGTGCCATGGAATATCATTCCTTTGAAAAGGGAGGAGGAAAAACACCTGGATTTTGCTTTGTACCCCCTCATTCCCTGCTCTAGGAGTGGATTCAATTCCAGGTTTGATAAGGGCTGGAAAATAGAATTATAATTCTATTTAAATTTGGATTTCCTGGCAGGGTGGTCAGGAAATGTAAATATTTTATGGTTTTGGATAAACAATTCCTTGGGGTGTAAATCTGGAAAATTTTGGAAAAACATGGAAGTCAAAATGTCATTTAATGTATTTTCCTTGGGTTTTTAAGGAAAGAGGTCACATTTCTTCAGCTTCTGTTGAAAAAGGTGATTTTTGGGCCACATTTAAAAAACTCCATTTGTGCTAAATTCCAACTCGATGGGAATTGATCCCTGACTTTACAAATTCTGACTCCAGGCCAGGCTCAAATCCCAAGTCCAAGACTCATCTAAACCAGAGAAAAGCTGAGCTTGCAGCTTGTCTGAGCAAGAGCCCCGAGGGCAAGACACGGTGGCAGCCAAGGAAAAGCTTTCCCTGGAGTTTCTCTGGGAAGAACTGCAGCAGCAGCCCAACCTTAGGAAGACACCTTGGAAAAATCAAGCTACTTTTTCTGGATTTTAAGGAATTCTTAAGGAATTCAGGGCATTTTCTGCCTTTAAGGGAGCCCCCACAAGCTCTGCCATTTGATTTCCTCAGAGCAAATTCCTTCTTCCCAAAACCAGCAACTTCCTTTGCATTAAACTGAATTAATTTGAGGGATTTCTTGGGAAAAATCAGTTTTGTTAAAAAAATGGAAATGCTGATGACAGCTAAAATTTTGCTTTTTTTCCTCACCACCAGCCCGACATGGATCTGAGGGACCCCTGAGCATCCAGAGCCTCCTGAACTCTGCGGCCTAAAAATCTTCTATTACACTGCAGGGTCAGCAGCTTACCTAGGCCAGGCCTAACAAAGCCAAACCCTCCTGGGACAAGGAAGAATCCCAGAGGGACACCAAAAGAAGGGAAGAAGGAAATTGCTGCCATGATCGTCCTGGTGTTAACACGAGGCTCGGCTCAGATGTCCCCATGGAGCAGCTCAGAGGTGACACTTCGGGCTCTTCCTGCCCTGGAGATGCAGGATTTTCCTCAAAAACCCCCCAAAAATTAGGGAAAAGCATCACCTTCACTAATAAACCCCTGGAATCTAGGTGTTCCCTGGAATCCCAGGGACAAAACCCTCCCTCTCCCGTCCTTGTCCTGCTGGCTCCAATGGAATGAGTCATTCCCTGCAGGCCGCTTGGAGGACTTGGACACATCCATAAAAAGTTTTCTATAAAAGAGGGATGAGTCAGAGCCTGGCTGTGCCCCCAGGGACAGCCGGAGCACTTCCATGGCTGAGGTCAGCTGGGAGCAGTGACAGCAGCAGAGCCTGGATCACCCCACCGGCAGGAGCACGGGTTGGGACGGGAGCACGGCGCTGGATTTGGGATCAGAGCTGCAAACAGGAGCACAGATGGGACCTGCACAGGTCCAGGGGGGAAGCAGAGTCACCCGTGAGGGAAGAGAAGCCCCTGTGGGTTGGGACAACCATCCCTGAGGATGTGGAATTTAAGGAGACTCCCATGAAAAGAGCAAAGCCAAGGATGGACATTCCACAAGGCACTGGGCAATGCTTCTGGTGGCCAGTGACCCGAGGGAATGGCTGGAGCTGTGCCAGGGGGAATTTAGGTTGGATATCAGGAAAAAGTTCTTCCCGCAGAGGGTGGTGGGGCACTGACCAGGCTCCCCAGGGAATGGGCACATTCCAAAAGTTCCAGGAGCGTTTGGACACCGCTCCCAGGGATGCACAAGGTGGGATTGTTGGGGTGTCTGTGCAGGGCCAGGAGTTGCACTGGGTGATCCCTGTGGATCCCTTCCAGCTCAGGATATTCCATGATTCCACGATCTCCGTGACCAGGAAGCAGTGAGGAGCTTTGCACCCTGGCCTGACCCAGGGCTGTTTTAACCCCCAGCAGCTGCGTAATCCTAAAAACAGCCAGGAATTTCCCATCCCTCATTATCCCCCCTGCCGCAGCCAGGGTGGGCCTCTGCTCCAGCTGATCTGCAGGAAAAACGAGGAAAAACGTCTTTCCAGGCTTTGTTCATCTGGATGGAACCTTCACCAGAGATTAACTGGTTAACAGCGAATTTGAAACAAAGCAGGTGGGGAGGGAAAAGAAGGAGGAGGAAAAAGAAGGATCCATGGTTCCAGTATTTAAATGAGGTTTAAATGAGCCACTGGTGTTCCTGAATATGAGGGAGAAGCACTGGCCCACATCCAAGGAATTGCAGTCCAGGTGCAGCAGCACCAACTTAAAATGAAACCAAATTCGTGGCTGGAGAGCTCCCAGCACGGAAAACGTGGATTTTCCCACATTTCCAGGATGGCAACATCCATGTCACTGTGGCAATCCTTTCACAGAGTCATGGAATGGTTGGGTTGGAAGGAATCTTCAAGCCCATCCCACCCCTGCCATGGGCAGGGACACCTTCCACCATCCCAGGCTGCTCCAAGCCCCGTCCAACCTGGCCTTGGACACTTCCAGGGATCCAGGGGCAGCCACAGCTTCTCTGGGCACCCTGTGCCAGGGCCTCGCCTGCCTCCCAACCAAGAATTCCTTGAAAATATTCCCTGTGCCTCAACCTCCCTTGCTGAGTTCCATCCCTGCCGTGTCGCAGCAAATGATTTCCAGGCATTTTCCAGCCTCTTTCATGTAGCACTTGTGGTGATGTTCCAAGAAATAATCAGCCACAATTCCCAGTATTCCCAACATCCAGCCATGCATTCCTTTTTCCATCCACAAATTGATTCCACAGCAGCAACAATATCTGAGCTCCGGCCTTTGGAATTCAGGGAACCCAAGGACAACGAGCAGCTCATTTTGCTGCTGCGAGGCAGGAGGCCGAGAGGGGCCAGCTGGGCTGAGGGCGTCACTGCTCCTGGGGACACCAGGAGCCGGTCCAGATCGATCCAGAGGGATAGAGAATTACTCCCACCTCATTCTCGAGCACCTGCATATTGGTGGAAGCAGAAGCACCCAGTGCGGAGGGATCAGGATCCACCCAAATCCTGTCAATAGATCATGGAATGGTTTGGGTTGGAAAGGACCTTCAGGACCATCCCATCCTGCTCCCTCTTCCCTGGGATGGCCATTTCTTCTCATTCTTGGGAGAAAGGATTGGCCCCCACCTGGCTCCAGCCTCCTTCCAGGCGGTCAGAGGGAGCAGGAAGGTGGGAGGGGATCCATAATTAAGGATTCAGGAATCATTTATGTTCAGGCCACTTCCAGCTGCCTCCCAGGAAGGGCCTTCCCATCCCATCCAGACAATCCCTGAGTTGATCCCCCCAGCCCCTTCTCGTGGAAACACGTGAGATTTACCCACAAAATATTCCCAAACCACTTCTTCTTCCCAAATCTTCTCATTCCCACCTCCCACTCCAAACCTCCACAGGCTCCACCTGCACCAGAGCAAATATTCCCAAACCACTTCTTCTTCCCAAATCTTCTCATTCCCACCTCCCACTCCAAACCTCCACAGGCTCCACCTGCACCAGAGCAAATATTCCCAAACCACTTCTTCTTCCCAAATCTTCTCATTCCCACCTCCCACTCCAAACCTCCACAGGCTCCACCTGCACCAGAGCAATCCAACAGAAATTCCTTGTTCCTCCAAGGAGCAGTTTCCTCTTCCTTTCCTCCAAGATTTTCCTTCCTCTGCCCAGAGAGCTGCAGGCCTGCCCAGCCCCTCCCATCTCACTAATTAGGGATCTCATTAGGGATAATTTTGTCCCTGTAGTTTCCTCCTTCATTATCTACTCCCACCAGCGTCCGAATTTTCACGCCTGAATCTCTTGTTTATTATCCAATTTCTTTTTCTTCTCCCACCTCTCCCACTGAGTAAGAGTTAAAGTGGAAGTTCCTTTCCAACCTCAGCTTCGTTTTTTATCCTGTCCCAACACTCCCAAACAGGAGGTGGCAGCTCTTTGCCCCATCACGAGCTGGAATTTCTCTTAAGCATCCAGATTTTTCCCAAATCCTGCCAGTTCAGGCCAGAGGATCAACCTTAGCCAAACATTTGGCAAATATTTGGAGATCAGGTGAACACAAAGGTGAACACAGGTCAAGGTCTGTCTGCGACCCTTCCAAAGGGTGCTCTGTGCCAGTGGCTCCATCCCAAGATTCCCAGAGTGGAAAAAGATGCTGGAATTCACCGCTCCCTCTCCTTATGTAATATCCTCCTCTCTTGCCAAATTACCCATGCCTGCACATTTGCTTGTCCTGACATTGTCTCTTAACGAGCTTCAAGTTTTAATCAGGACAGAGAGTTTTTTCCAGTCCTTATTTTCCCTTCCCAATTGTTCCAGGCTTTCCCCCTCCAGCTCCCTTGGAAGTTAAATCCATGCATTCATGCAGTAAACAACCCCCTAACCAGGTCAATGCACATTATCCATTAATTATTCCAGAGCTCTGCTGCAGTCGCATTGATTCACTTTTCCTCCCAATTTCTGGCTCCCTACTCCCATTTTTAGGCAAGGAAGGCAGAGCTCCCATCCTGCTGGTTGCCTCCAGCAAAACTCGGGAGCTCTGCCTTGGAGCAGGAGCTCGGTTCCCACCCGTCCTTCCCTCAGCAATTCCAATGGTTTGGGTTCCACGTGATCCATCAGGATGGACCAGCAGCAATTTCCTGCTTATCCCAGCGGTTTCCTGCTGGGCAACCAGAGATAGTGGAAGGTGGCCCTGCCCCTGGATGAGAGTGGAACAGGATGGGCTTTAAGGTCGCTTCGAATCCAAACCGCTCCATGATTCCATGATTTGAAACAGCAGCTCCAGGGAAGGAAAGGTTGGAGGAGTAAAAAGTGAGGAATGCAGCAGATCGGGCTTGTCCTTGTCTGCCAGGGAAAACCAGGATGGAATAGTCCCGTGAAAACACAGGACTTCCCTGCTCAGTGTGAATTCCATTCTCTGATGCATCAAAACCTCTCAGCACTGAACCAATTTTTGAGGAGCTTCAAGAGTCTCCAAGAGAGCTCAGCCAGATCTGTGCCACACTGGGAATTCCACCTGGGAGACAAAACGACCTTCCAAGGCTTTTCCAAGAGTCCTCTTCTGCAGCTTGGCATTTCAGCAGCTTCAGGAGGACATGTGCTCCTGATGGTGCTGCCCATCCCTCTCCCTCTGCCTCCCACCTTTCCCAGCTCTTCCTGAGGATCTCACAAGAGCTCACCCTGATTCTCCAATCCCTGATTTTCTGCTGGAAACACAAATCTCTCAGCCCACACTCTGCTCTTGGACACATTTTTGCATCCATGCAAAACCTGGGGCTTCGAGCTCCGGCTCCTTCTCCTCCTGCTGTAATTCCGCGGCCTCCCCATGCTCAAGGAGAAGATCCCGATTTACATTTTGCTTTCCCCCCAAGGCAGGTGCACAAATTCGGTTTGAAGGCAGCCCTGCCCTCCTGTCCAGCACAGGGAACAGGATTCCATCTCCTCTGGAATTCTCTTCCCTAATTCCCTGCAGGAATGGTTGATTAGGAATTGGATGAGGGCTCTCCGTGGGGTTAAACTCTGGCACGTTCCCAAATCCAGCAACACTTTTTTCCTGCAGGCTTCTCTTCTTTCCTGACACTTCCTATCGGGAGCAGAGGCTTCTCCTGGCTTATTTCCAATGGGAAATGCTGGAACATCCATCCTGCCAGGAGCCCTTGAGTCATCCATTAATTAAATACAGGGATCCCTTCATGGAGTCGGAACACGAGGGAACCACGCTCGGTTTATGGGTTTTTCTTGAAGCGTTGCCTTGACATGATCTGCTGGGACTGTTTTAGGAGTGCTGGGATTATTTGGTTGAGGTGGAGGGCAGAGCCAGCCTGGAATGAAGACATTTCCTTTTGGAATGGTGAGATGGAAAACCACGGGCGCCGTGTTCCTCGGAGCAGTGCTGTCGAAAGCCAGGGCTGAGCAAATAAAGAGAATTTCAACCACATTTATCTAAAACTCCAAATCCAAACCCTTCTGCTGACCCTACAAACGTTCCCAGGAATGTTTTTGCTCTTTCTTGATGGAGGGATGGGCAAATTCCAAAAGGATTGGAATCATGGTACAAAAGCACCTCAAAACAGTGCCCAGCAGCCTTAAATTAGGGGAAATAAGGATTTGGGATCGCAGAATCTGTTGGGTTGGAAGGGAACCACAAGGATCATCGAGTCCCACTCCCGGCCCTGCGCAGCACCACCCCCAGGAGTCACATCCTGTGCCTGAGAGATTGTCCAAAAGCCTCTGGAATTCTGTTGGAATCTCCTCTCCATTCCCAGAATTTCTGACAACACGGACCAAGTGCTGCTGACCCAGCACCGAGCTCTCTTTGGCCACTGGTCTCTGGTTTTTAGTGACCAGCAGCACCTGCTCCTCAAAAACGACCATTCCTGGAGTCCCAAAAGATCTTTCCCTGCCTCTTTCCAAAGCCACTTCAGGAATCTGTGAGGCCTTACGGATACAAAAGTAGCTGGATTAGGAGTTGGCTGCCCACCTGGAGAGTCAGAAAGGTTGGAAAAGCTCTCCAAGATCAACCCAGCAGCACCACACCCACCGCTAACCCATGTCCCCAAGTGCCACATCTGCGTGGTTTTGGGACATTTCCAGGGATTTGACTCCACTCCTGCCTTAGACAGCCAGCTCAACATTTGAAAACCCTTTCCGTGAGCAAGTTTTTCCTGATGTCCAACCTAAATCTCCCCTGGCACAACTCGAGGGGACCTGCATGGAGGTGACACCAACACTATCACTGCCATCAGTGCAGGAAGAAACCAAACTGATCCGTGGAAACACCTGCTTAGAAATGGGATGAATTCACCCCAAAGTTTCTGTGACTCGAAGGATGAAATGGATGAAGAATCAAAGGGTTTCCACCTGCAAAGACTCATTAAAATTAAAACTGGAAGCCCTATCAGCTAAGTACCCATGGGAATAAAGATTCCATGAAATTCTACACAAGAAGGAGACCAGAAAAATTATGCCATAAATCAATAGGATGGGAAAGATCTAAACCAGGCACTGAGGAAGTTGAAGTCCTCTCCCAGCTCTGGGATCTCATCCTTGGTTCCATCCTTGTTTTTCCATTGCTCCATTGGTTCTCATCCTTGTTTTTCCCTCCATCCCCACTAAACCCAGCCCAGCTGCTCTCCCAGATCTCACCAGGAAAAAGGAGTGGAGGGAGAGAGAAAAATCAACTAAGAAGCCACCAAAATCCTCCCAGGACACCACCTCTCCTGGATTTCCATGTTTTAGGCAGGAATTATTCTGATGAGCCACTCCAGGACAGCACATGGCTGAGTCATGAGCTGAAAGCACAAAAATGTGTAAATCCAGAGCTAAAACCAGGAGCAAACCACACTTAATTAGCCTCAAATGTGCAGCTTTTCCTTGCTTTTTCTTTTTTCCTTTTTTTTTTTTTATTTTTTTCCCTTGTTTTTTGTTATTTTTGTGCATTTTAATGCACGTTGATCCGCTGGTAAATTGGAAATGTTAACCCTGGGTCAAAAAGCCCTGGGGTTCTGTGAAAATAATAAATAACAAAGCTGTGGAGTGCATAAACAGCTCCCTGCAGGTGAGGACACTCCAGGGGCTGCCTCTATTTACTCTGGAAACAACAGCTCCCATTTATCTCAGAAACCTTTGGTAACCTCACCATAATCCAATCTTTTTTCAAAAAGCAGGAAAAAAAAGTAGGAAAAAGGCAGCAAATCTCTCACACGGCTCTCTTCATGTAGCAGAAAACCTGAACAAGCGGTCACAGATCCCTACAAAAATCGGCATTTCCATCCTAAATCATCCGTCGCCGGCACCGCCTGCAATCGGGAAACTTGGGAGAGACTTCCTGGGCCAGATATTCCATTTCAAAGCGTGTTCAAACACTCCGGGACGGTGATTGCAGGGAATAAAAAGTGAATCCGTAATTGCTGGCCATTTGTTTTAATGTCTTCCTTATCATATTTCTTTCCGTACTTTTCGCCTTCCTTCGGAAAACAGCTTAAACGTTCATTTTTTTAAAGATTGAAGTATTTTTTTTAGGGAGTGAACATGGTTTCTTTTGTTGCACCATCTGTCACAGATGCTTATCAGAAGGAATTGGAAAAGAACCAAAGGAAGGAGCTTACCCTGGGAAGGATCCCAGGAAAATCCTTCTCCGAGGGCTTGGGGCAAGCTGAAATCCACAGGTGGCAAATCCAGTGGCTGACTTGATGCCAAGTGGGATAAACAACCTGTGTTTTCTCCCAGAGAAGATTCCTGGTGTTCCAGCAGCTTGGCAGAATTCCAAGCTGTTCTTGAGAATTTATTGGACATTTTTAACACAGCTCAACACTCCAGGGAAGTTCAAGGGTCTGGAATGGTGATGTGGAGGTCTGGGAAAATGCAGGATAAGGTGTCCGGGGCCAATCCTAAGGAAAATAACAAAAGATAACCTTAAAAATGGTTTGGATTAGAAAAAAAGTTGAAGATCATCCAATTCCACCCCCTGCCACGGGCAGGGACACCTTCCACCATCCCAGGCTGCTCCAAGCCCAAATATCCAACCTGGCCTTGGACACTCCCAGGGATCCAGCGGCAGCCACAGCTTCTCTGGGCACCCTGTGCCAGGGCCCCACCACCCTCCCAGTCAGGAATTGCTTCCATTTATCTCCTCAGAATTCCACTCTTAATCTGCTCCAAACTCCGTCTCCAAACAGGAAATTTCCGCCACTAATTTTTTGCCTAGCCAAATGACCAAAAAATAAAAATAAAAGGGCATCACTCCGTGAAGTTTCAGTTCCAACAAATCCGCTTTTCCTGACAGTCTGACACCGCTGGGAATGCGAGAGCTTTATCTGCTAAATCCCTGGGCAAAGCTTGAGGCTCACAAGTGTCTTCCCATGGCTCTGGGCACGTCTTTCCAGAGACATTTCCCACTAAATTTCCATTTTTTTCCCTTCTCCCGGCACTCTCTGAGCCCCCGGGCTACACAGCTGCAAAGGCAGGAGCCTGTCTCCATAATTGCTTTTTTGCAGAGCAGAAAGATGGGATAACGGAACATTTGCAGTTGGAAAAGCCGAAATAAAGCTTTATAATCCCAGGAATTCTAACAATAGCCCCTAAAAGCAGCTGCCTTTGGAAACAATCCCTGTTCCAGGGTAAAAGCTGAGAGGATTTACATGAGCCCGCTTTGGAATAAGGCTCAGCTCTTCCCTGGATCCCCAAATGCACCCTCAAAGTGCACAAAATTCTGATGTTTTTGCATTTCTTTCACTGGAATGTCCAGTGTTAAGGAAAGGCTTTTAGGGCCTTTAGGTCACAATCCCGGGGTTAAAAAATGCAAGGAAAATTTCATGATGCAAAAATGGGGAATTCTACAGAATCATGGAATTGCTGAGGCTGGAAAAGCCCTCTGAGATCAGAGTTGAGCCATTCCCGGCACTGCCAAGGTCACCACTGCCCCGTGTCCCCAAGTGCCACATCCACACGGCTTTGAAATCCCTCCAGGGATGGGAATTCTCACCTGTTCCAATGCCTGACGACACTTCCAGGGAGGAAACTCGGAATGTGCTGGGGGAGTGTCAGACGACCAGGGGGAAAAGTGGAGCTCATAACACCAGAGGAAGTTTAGGCCGGATAATGGAAAAAATTTTCCAATTGGCCAGCCCTGGAACAAGCAGAAACAAGGCACAGGACACAGGGAATGGCTTCCCGCTGCCAGAGGGCAGGGATGGATGGGAATTGGGAATTCCTGACTGTGATGGCGATGAGGGGCTGGGATGGAATTCCCAGAGAAGCTGTGGCTGCCCCTGGATCCCTGGAAGTGTCCAAGGCCAGGCTGGACACTGGGGCTTGGAGCAGCCTGGGACAGTGGGAGGGGTCCCTGCCCATAGCAGGGAGTGGGATGGGGCTGGATTTAAGGTCGCTTCCATCCCAAACCATTCCATGCTTCCAGAATCCCTCAGTGAGATATCAACAGCAAATCAAAAAAACCCCAACAACCTCCACTAAATTTTCCATGAACTTCACCGGGAAGTTTTTGCTCCCTGAATGGATTAACTCCTTTCTGGCAGAACCTCCAAAGTTTCCACATCCCTCCTCAAATCCCAAATTCAGCATCCAGGGCTCGCCATGCCGAGATAATTTGAGTTTGTTTTGCCAGCGAGAGGATTTACGGGAAGGCAAACTGGGGCCGCGCTCCCCGATCCTGTTGCGCACTAAGATCCAGCATTAGCAGGTTTTAATTCCATTTTAATTACTTAAAATCATAACTAGTGAAGTCAAAGGTATCCAAACATTCCAAGGGAGAAGATTCCGGCTCCGAAGGCAGGAGAGTGACAGAGTAAATAATTCACTTGTTAAGGCCACATTGGTTTTTAACAATTTCATGATTAAAAGCAGCTTTTTCTTACAGAATCAGTGATTTTTATTTGAATTTATTTATTATTCTTTTCTGCATAAAAAATTAAACCATGCAGCAGTCTGGGATTGCTGGGAACAGCCTAATTCCTGGGAATTTTGGGTCCTGTTCACACTGGAATCCCCAGTAAAGCAAATTGCCTAGCTCCAGTTTTAGGATAAATTTAAGTTATTCCAGGCTGGAAAAAAAAAAAAAAAAACCAGGAAAAAATACGAAAGGCTGCACAAATTGGGTTTTTTTAATTGAGAATTTTGCCTGTGGATATAATTTTTCTCATATCCATCAGGATTTTTTTGTCCATATCATTTTGTTCCTTGAGTTCATATCTTTGACTCTGCTCTCAGGTTAACGGAGGAGCTCAGGGGACACAAGTTCAACATTTTTAAATTTATCAAATTTATCATAAAATCTGTTTCAAAATCTAAATATTTATGAACTATTAAAATTATTAAAATACTAAAAATGTAAAAATTAAAATACAAATATTTATTCCTAAATATTTCTAAAATCTGTTTGGTCTCACCTGATAAACACAAATTAAAACGGTGCAGAATAAATGCTAATAAAATCACTGCTGGCTGGATTTCAGTGACTAAAACAACACATACAGGGAATAGTGTGGGAATCTGGGAATAATAGCTCTCAAAGTATCAAAAATTCATCTTAAAAGAGCAGGATAATGAGCCCTCCAAAATTATCTGTTCCCCAGCAGAGCAGCTCTGACTCCTGATCCCACATTCCATTAATCCCCCACTCCTATGGATTTCCAGATTTCCTGCAGATCCCACTGCAGGGCTCCTTGCTGGAATATCCTGGATATTCCTGGAATAGGTTCCAAACTGTGCCAAATCCATCTAGAAATCCCATCTATAAAAATGGGAGATTTATGAGCATCAATCAACACCACATCTTCCTAAAAATGTTTAAAAATCACTTTTAAAGTTGATCTTTAACTAAATTTAGCATTTTTCCAAGGGATACTTTTATTTTCATGCCCCAGAAATAGAAAAGAGATTACATCCAAATTTTTGGGACTACTCCTGCCTGTAAAAGATTTAAGGTGGGATTTTGTAGTTTGAAACCAACCGGAAAAGCTGCAGAATTCCCAAATCCATCAATCCTGTCCCTGTGCAATCCCCCAACACAGATTTTCCTAGGGGTGGGGAAGAGGCACCAAGTGCAAAATTTATTATTCAGATGGAAAAATGAATTCCAGAAGGAAAAACATCAGGCATTTGGATTTGTTGGAAATTAGCATCCAAATGAACAGCAAGGGGTTCCTGGGATGGAAATCAAATCCCCAAATTTCCTCGATGGGAACTGGGGAGGGCCTGAATTTCATATGCAGAGCCCTGAGGCTGAAAAGGGATTTTCAGGAGAGGTTTATGTCAACCAGGAAAGAAAAAAACTGGGAAAAAAAAAACCTGCCTTTCACTCAGTTTTAGGCTGCTAATCCCAGCCTACGCTTGGACATCGCTTCCAAATAAAGCTCCAGCCCCAAAATCCGCTGAATTCCAGTGTCTAAACCATCATTTTCTTGGAGCAGACAAACGGCTCCCTTTTCTTTTCAGCAACAGAGAGCAAAAGCAGATTAAAAAAGAGGGGGAAAGAAGTTTCTTTTCAACTTTGAGGTTCAATATTTAAGCCTCAGACTCTGCCTGTCAAAGTTTGGATATTCAGGGGTTTTTGGGATGAAGCTGGAATTAACAGACTTGGATTTGGATCAGCTGGAAAGTCACAGTTCGGGAAATCTCTAGGAATTGTCCTCAATGAGCGAAATGTCAGTCTTGGAAGATCCAGGAAAACTGGGAGTGGATTTCTGTGCTGGGGATACACAAGGAGCAGAAATCCTCTGGAAAGCCAAGTGGCAGATTTTGGGGAATGAGCCTGAGGAATCTGGGATAACTGAAGGTGTCCTTACCCATGGCGGGATGAGATTTAAGATCCTTCCCACCCAATCCATTCTGGAACGCTGTATTATCCTGATTTATTCCCCAAAATTCCAAACCGCCTTCCAAGCTCACGTTCCTGCACACATGCAAAAACATGGATTTCCCCACAAGTGCCAGATCACGGCACCAAAACCAAAACCATAAAACTGAAAGCACCCAAAAATATCAATTTGAAATAGAAATAGCTTGGAATAACAGCTCCAGGCCTTGCTGAAATGCAGGATTTTTCCAAAGTAAGCCTTGATTATTCCTGCAAAATATAAACCCAGCAGAGCTGGATTGAGAGCACTTTTCCTTTATTTTTTTAGGAATGCAAACTCAAGCATCTGTTGAACGCAAATTTCGTATTTCCCAGCTCTAACTCCCCCGTTCAGATGTGCAAACACCCCAAGGTGTTCACATCAATATTTGCAGCTTAAGTAAACTCAGAGCTCAGCCTAAAGTCTATTCTCAGTACTAATTTAAAGATCAACCTCACACGAGTCAAGAATCCCAACATTTTTATCTTTCCAAGTAATCCTGGGATGTTTTTTTAATGGAACATCCAATTCCAGCTCTGCCTAAATCCTCCTTTTACCGAGTTCTGAGCACTCCTGCAGCTCCTGCTGATGGTTATTGGTGTTTAATTAATTAATTAATTAAACAGGGGATTGTTACAAAATTCCCAAGATTAATTGGAGCACTCAGCTCGTTAACTCAGAGCATAATGGGGTTTTGATTAGGTGGTTATTAAAATGCCATTTATTCCCTGATTGCAGCAACACCTCCTCAGGTACTGCAGCTACAGGGTGTGGATAGTTGGGCCATCCTCATTCCAGGAAAAACATGGGAAAGGAATCCTGGAGCACTGCACTGGCGCTCGGACACAAAATTAAAAATTAAAATAATTCTTTAAAAACAAAAGATGTTTATTTTTCTCCCAGGAAATCCCTGACAGAAATCCCTAAGGAGCTCCTGTCACGCTCCTCACAAAGCCAAGTGTGGTGGTTAATTAAACACAAAAAATGCAGTTAGTTTGGAATTGTTCCTCGCTCTCATTAACTGGGAGCACCAGCAAGGAATAATTTGGTTTTCCAGGAGCAATTCCAGGCAGTTCCATAAGAAATAAATTCAATTCCAGCCCTGCTGCTCTGGCTGGAGCAGCTCATTCCTTCAGAACTTCAGAATTGTGTCAAGAAGGGGAAAAAAGAAAGGAAAAGAAGAAAAAACAAACACAAAACACAGAGAGAGGCTGTGTTCATTCCCGGTGCCAACACCAGGGAAGGGCTGGCAAAAAGAAACTTTGGGTTGGATTAGGGGCTAAAAATCTGGGAAAAATGAGCTCTCTGGGAGGTTTGTCTGGATCTGAGCTGAGTCTTTATCGCTCTCATCAAGTCCCTATCCCCCTATATTTTTAGGCTTTTATTGTTCTGTGATTTCCTGATTGAATTCAGAGACCTCCTGGAACAGCTCATTCCCGTGTCTTGAATACAGATGCAGACTCCGGTCTGGGATGCAATTTCTCCCTGAATTTTAACTCTAAAGCTGGTTTTTTCCACATTGGCCACATGAATAATTGGAATTTTCACCGTTTCGTGAACCTCGGGGTGTGTTGTGAGATGGGACAGTGAAACCACAGGAAAAAGGAGAGAAGTCGGAGTTTGAAGTTTCTTCCTAAACCCACACTGGCAAAATTTTCCAAAAAATTCTTTCTGGAAACCAATTTTTAATGGCCATAATCCCAAATATGTTCATGTGGAGAAGAGAAGGCTCCAGGGAGAGCTCAGAGCCCCTTGCAGGGCCTAAAGGGGCTCCAGGAGAGCTGGAGAGGGACTGGGGACAAGGCATGGAGGGACAGGACACAGGGAATGGCTTCCCATTGGAAACAGGGAGGTTGGGGTGGGATATTGGGAAGGAATTCCCATCTGGGAGGGTGTGGAGGGGCTGGGCTGGAATTCCCAGAGCAGCTGTGGCTGCCCCTGGATCCCTGGGAGTGCCCAAGGCCAGGTTGAATGGGGCTTGGAGCAGCCTGGGACAGTGGGAGGTGTCCCTGCCCACAGAATGGGTGGAATGGGATGGGATTTAAGGTCCCTCCCAACCCAAACCAGTCTGGAATTCTCCAGTTCCACTAAAACTGATTCTTGTATTCAGATGAATCCAAACCAAATCCCAATCAGTTCCTGAGTGTAATTCCAGTCATTCCACACTGTAAACACCAAAAACATCATAAAGAAAACAGGAGGCAGAAATTCCCGTTCCATTTTCTCTTTGTTTTCCTTGGAGCTGAGGAATTCCAGCGGTAAATCCATTCCTTACTTTTCCATCAAATCTGTACCTAAGGAGTGCGATTTCACCAGAAAAGCAAACAAGAAAATGTGGGAAGAGTTCCTGCTTCCAGAGCCAGCTGGATTTATTGGAAGCTCTAATCCCAAAAAAAACTTTGCCTCCTGAGCATTATTTATAACACCAGCCCTGTATCCTAAAGTTCCCCATCCCAACCAAAATATTGGATTAGTTCCCAGCACAGAACTCAAAATTTGTTGGGAATTTGGATCCCTGTGGATTTTGTCCAGATTTCTGAGAATAATCATTGTCTTAGGCCAAAACCCACCCAAAACACCCCTTAAATTAATTATATAGACTCTGTAATTCATTAATGACATGCTTAAAGAAAAATCCCGGGATGCTGCTCCTGGATCACTCCAGGAATCCATCATGAGCAGGAAGGACGGGCAGATTTTCCTTCAGGAAACTTTCCAGCACCATCCCACCCTCAGCTGCACAATTCCTCAAGGAGAGCAGGGCAGAGCCCATCCCTGCTGGCATTTGCAGCCCTAAAATCCCTCAGGCTAGCTCCAGCAGCCGGAAAAATCCAGGGAATTGAGATCAGGGTTTGGAGCTCAGCGTTGGTTGCATCAGCAGCTGTTTGACTGCTTCGGGTGGGCTCCAAAAATCAACAGCTGAATAAAAACTGCCAAAACTCCAAGAAAAAGCCACCCCAGAATCCAAGGAATGCCATCCCATAGTCCAGGAACTGGAAATTTGAGGAAAAATACAGCCTTCCTAGGGATCCTTTGGCTGGGATAGCCAGGGAATGGAGATTTTATGGATAAAATCAGTTCTTTGGAGCGGTTTTCTTGCTACGGCAAAATTAAACCCCAATCCTGCTTCAGCTTAAACCCAACCTGGTGATGCCAAATTTCTCCCTGCTCCCATGGCCCGAGGCTCCTGACTTCCCGAAGTATTGCTTGGATCAAGGAACAATTAAGTTGCCAAGATTTCTGGGAGTTAAAACAGGACAGGTCTGAAAGCAAAGGGAATTTTGCTGCCCAAAATTAACACAAAAAATTACAATTACTACAAAAAATCGGGAGTTTTTCATTGAAGTCACATTAAGGACTCAAAAAGGGGCCCCAGCACCAAGGGTTGAGCCAGTGGGATATTCCAAGATTACCTCTGGTCTGGAATTATCCATTTAATCCAGGGTTTAAATGAGGGAATTGTCAGGTGGCTGTGAAAAATAAGAATTTATAAAATACTATTATTTTATAAATGGACATTCCTAAATTATATGGACTACCAAAGTCAGGGGTATGGGAATATCAGGAATTTGGTCTGGTTTTCCTGTGGATCCTGCAGAAAAAATTCCCTCAGGAAGATGCCAAGTGCTGCATCCAGCTCCATATTCCTCCCTCAAATCCATTTGTAAATCCCTACTTTGCATTTTTCCCTGGATTCCTCAGGTCAGCAAGGAAGAGACAGAGGAGCCCAGGAAGGAAACCGAACATTAAACCCATAATTAAGGATCTCACCTTCCTCAGCCAGCAAAAATTCCAGGATTCTTCCTTCTCCTCTAAAGCCTTCCCACCCCTACAGGAGCCAAGCTTCAGTGGGTTAAAACCCAGCCTTTAAGCAGCAGGTCTTAATTAACCTCATTCATGTCACCTGCTGTAATTAAGGGCAGCTGACCCAAAGAATTCCACAAAATCATGGAATTCCTAAGGCTGGGAAAGTCCTTTAAGGTCCTCAATTCCAACCATCAAGCAGCACCGTGGTTGCCATCAAACCCCGGCCCAAGTGCCACATCCACAGGTTTTAGGAACATTCCAGGAATGGAGACTCCAGCACTTCCCTGTTCCACGGGAATGGGAGCAAAGGCAGAGGTTCTGGGAGGATCCAAGATGGATCCACCCCAGGATTCCAAGATGTCGGGAAGCTCCCAAACGTGAGCTCATTCCCACAAACTCTGATGTGACGTCGCTGCCTCCTTCCCGTGCCGCTTCCTAAAGGAGATTCCTGGAAACTGAGACACAAAATCTGGAAAGGTTTGGGAATAACTCGATGACTTTTCCAGCAGCACCAACTCTTCCCATCAGCACTTGTTATTATGGATCAACATCTCCCTTCCTCTCCCTAGTGGAAATAAGTTTTTTTGGGATCAAGAAAACCCCGTGGGAGCAGCAACTCCGAAATCTGGTGCGACTCAAATCCTTTTAATTTATGAGGCTTGAAATAACTCCTAATCCCCCAGTGGCAGGGGTGAACCAGGAATAGGTTTCCATTCACCACGTCCTCAAAAATGGGTTTTATTGAAGGCTAGACGGATTTTGCCTCCTCAGCTGAATTTTTTTAGTGTTCAGAGTAAAAGCTCCAGGTTTTTAACGGCTTTAATTCTGCCACAAAATATATTTGGGATGAGGGAAGGGAAATAGAGCGGTTTTGAGTAGTAAAATCATGGAATCATGGAATGGTTTGGATTGGGAGGGAGCTTGAAGCTCATCCCATGCCACCTCCCACTACCCCAGGGTGCTCCAAGCCCTGTCCAACCTGGCCTTGGACAATTCCAGGGCCCCAGGGGCAGCCACAGCTTCTCTGGGAATTCTATTCCAGGCCCTCCCCATCCTCCCAGCCAGGAATTCCTTCCTGGAAAAGCCTGGATACTCCTCCTTACCAGAACAAACTCCCCAAAAAACCGGGACACTTTTCCTGATGGAGACCAAAAAAAAAAAGGAATTTTATGTTTAAAAAATTCCAAGAGCAAAAGTTTCCAGACTTTTCTTGGTTTTTTGTTAATGACTTGCAAGTCATTAAAACCGAGCTCCAGTGGGTTCTTTATGGAGCAGGGAATGAGGGAGGAAAGCTTGGATAAAAAACACAGGGAGAAGGTTTTGGTCATCCCTTCATCCGTGGGCAGCAGGTGACGCTCCGAGGGTGGTTGCGGCTCATCCAGCAATTCCGGGAGCTCAGGATTGAGGAGTTGGGAATGATTCCTCCTGAATTCCAGACAGCACTAAATATTCCCATTGTTAAAGACAGGGACATTTCCAACAATCAGGCAGTATCCCAGGAAAATTCCGATGTGCAGACATTCCCTTTTTCCCTGATGAGACAGCCCCTGCAGAATGCCAGATTTCCCAGATTTCCCAGATTTCCCAGCATCCTTGCCCTTCTCCTCAAATGTCAGCCTCAGGAAGCTGGGAGAATTCCTAATTTTTCTGCTGTGAGACCTGGAGAAGTCAAGAGTCACCTCCAAAGCGGGTTTGGCCTGGAAATCCATCCCTGAGCTGCTTTCCTAGGACAGTTTATAGGGAATTCTGCGGGTAAGTTTGGGATAGTTCAGAGCTCTGCAGAGCTGGACACAAAAATGAGGGATGACTGGGATGGAGGATGGAATTCTGCGTGCCTCAGCAGCAAGAATTAAAGTTTGGGGTTAATGGGATCTGCCAATAAAATGCTCCGACTTGGAATTTTTACTGGCCAGGACAAGCAGTGCAGGGAATGCATAAATAAAATAAAATAAAATAAAATAAAATAAAATAAAATAAAACNAATAAAATGAAATAAAATAAAATAAAATAAAATAAAATAAAATAAAAACTAAAAACTAAAATAAATTAAATTAATAAAAATAAATTAATAAAACTAATTTTAAAGGACATTTTTTAAAGTCTCCTGGGATGAATCCAAGCTTATTTCAGGAGAGGATTTCTGATGCACAGCAGGAATTCCTGCAATCCTCCAGCCACAGATTTAATGTGAAAATGTCATTTAATTCTTTCTCGGTGCTATCAGAAATGGTAACCAGGCAACATCTCCAGTGCCAAGTGGACTGGAAATGTCCAACCACTCCAACATGAGAGAAAAGGGAAATATTCCAAGCAGGAATTTCCATCCCAGTGTCTTTGTTTAGCCCAGCAGAGCAAACCCTGCTGCCCTTCCAGCCCCTCTGTGGAGATCTCCACAAGGATCCTCAAACATACAAATCCTGCAGGACAAAGAAAGGGAATTTGTAGGATGGGTCGTTAAGATGCTGATGGCTCTTCCATGGGATGGATAAACACCTGGATTTAAGGACAACCCAGCTGGCTCCCAAAAAACTGCCTGGTGCTGATCGGAATAGCAGGAACTCAGCTGAAATTTCAGGCCAGGGAATGGCAGGGAGATTTTAGTGTCCCACCATCCATGAGGGATTTTCCAGCCCAGTGGATACCCCAGTGTCTTGGAATTGTCCCTCCGCAGGGAAGGGATCATCCACTAGGCACTGCATGTCCACCCTCAGCAGAAGTCTCATATCCCAGTCCTTTTCCAGGAATGCCCAGGAACACTCAGGAACACTCAGGAATGCTCAGGAATGTCCATAGGAACATGTCCCTTGTGTCCATCAGGATGGATGGACAGAAAAATCAGGATTTTGATTTCCCTGCCTCAGCTCCTCCTGAACTCTCCCGAGTTTCTCTGGAAACTTGAATTCATTTTGCTCTGCACAGCCCTGCTTTGATTTCTCCAGGTCTATCCCGGACATTTATAAATCCAGGAGTGATCCCCAGCCGCCTAGGAGAGCATGGAACCAACATCAGTTCTGCAGGAATCTCACAATTCCCACTTTCCTTCTCCTTCCTTCTCCTTTTCCCTCTGCAGCAACCGGAAAAGGAGGCTCAGGTGAAGAACTCCCTGCCAGGAGGGTGCAGCCAGAGGCTCGGGCTCTTCTTCCACACAACCAAGGACAAGGAGAAAGGGCCTCAAGATGCTCCCAGGGAAGTTCAGGTTGGATGTCAGGAAAGATTTTCTCCCTGGAAGAGTGGTTAAACATGGAACGGGATGCTCAGGGAAGTGGTGGAGTCCCCACCCCTGGAAAAGTTAAAAAAACAAGGAGATGTGGGAATTCAGTGGGGTTTAGTGGGAGTGGGGGAGGTTTGGTCTTGATGATCTTGATGATCTTCCAACCTTAATGATTCTGGGATTGATTCTGGGATTAATTCTGGTATTAATTCTGGGTTTCTGGGATTCAATCCTGACTTAATCAGGTACAAGAGGACACCACCCTTCCCTCCTAAAGAAGCCATTCTTTCCCTTAGAGTAAAATCCTAATTTTTAATGGATTAAACCCCCTAAATGCGATTAAAACCCCTGAGCCCCAGAGCACAGGAGACAATTAGATATAAATATAAAATATATAAATAAAACGGGTCTGAGCATGGCATTAAATCATCAAATAAAGGTGCTTTCGTGATGGTGATGCTCATGGCAAACCACGGCACCTCTTGTTAACTGGGAGGGGAATAATCCCAGAAAGCCAAACTGGGAGCACTCAGAAGTGCTGGGTTAGTGGCTGGAACATCTCACGTGGAGCAATTAAAAAAACAAATTGAAAACACATTCAGAACCATAAATCCTATTTCAACGTGGCTGCATTTCCTCACCGCAAACACAATTAACAAACAAATGACTTTAAAACATCCCCCCATTAATTAAAAAAAATTAATAATCTTGAATTACACCTTCAGGGGGATGGGGTGAGGTCCATCAAGAAGATTCTGGACCAACACTAGAGATTGGATGGGAGGAAACGGCCTCGAGTTGCACCAGGGGAGGTTCAGGTTGGACATCAGGAGGAATATTTTCCTGGAAAAAGTGGTCAGGGATTGGAATTGCCCAGGGAGGTTTGGAGTCCGCATCCCTGGAGGTGTCCGAGGAATTCCTGGACATGGCACTCAGAGCTCTGGGCTGAGGACAAGGTGGGGATCGGGCACAGCTTGGACTCAATGGTCCTGGAGGGCTTTTCCAACCTCAATAATTCTGGGATTCTGTGATGTTTTGTCTCCACAGGCCCCCCAAACTCCAAGGTGGTGGCCACACATCCCGGGCTTCGGATTTGGCTTTGGATTTTGGGAAATACCCTTGGAAAAATTCGTGATTTTCCTGCTGCAGCGTCTGGTCACCTCAATTAGAAATGGTTTAAACAATTTCAGGTCACTTTGTTGCCACAGTAAAAAAATAACACAAAAATAAACTTTATTTTCCAGATTTTCTGCCTTTTGGAATAATCCGTGGCAGATCCAGGCAGTGCAAAATTATTTGGGGAAAAACTCAGCCAGAATGAAGGGAACAGAGAGGAAATTCCAGTGGTTACTTGGGTGTCAGAATAATTTTTGTTATCAGTGCTGATCAAGCCCTAAATTTATTTTCCTCCTAAAAACTCATGGAAAAATGCACCACAGCTTCCAAGCACCTGTCAGTGTGGTCCTGTGATAGATCCCATTTTTATTTCCAATTAATTTTCCCTGCAGTAACGTTGTTAATTTGTTTATAAACCGTTCACTGTGCTTGTTTCCTATCAGCACTGCCATAAATGTCAGGGCTTTTGTTAAAACGCGGTGAGTTATAGATAAACACAACTCCACATTCTGGGATTGGGGAAATAATGAAAAACGGGAGGTTTATGGGATGGAAATCCTGTAAACATCAGCGTGGGTTTATTGCTGGAATGTTTGGGGGGAGGGAGAACCGAGTCAGTGCGATTTTTAATTTAAGGAGGAATTTTATGGCATTTTTCTGGTCAGTCCTAAACCTGTTTGCAGGATATAAAAATATGGTTCTTATAGGGAAATCTTTATGGCATCAGGGATAAAATATTCTTATGTGGGCTTTGAATCCATTGTATTGAGCAAAGCTTGGTCCTAATGAGCAGAGCAATTATGATTATTATGGAATTAAACTGGAAAAATCTCCTGGTTAATGAAGAGCAAAGAATTCCAAGGCATCATCACCCTCGGGAAAAGCACCAAAGCTCAAAGAGCACCAACAGCCTCAGCAGTTTGGGATGTCCTGATTTCCAAAGAAGTTTCCCAAACTCTGAGTCAGAGCTGGGGCTTCCCTCCAGGAGCAGGAATGGGCTCCTTACCCCTTGGAGAACCGGGAATATCCATGGTGAGGTTGTACCACAGCTCCTTCTGTCTTGGGTCTGGATGATTTTCCTTGGTTTCATTGAGAGCCAAGACTTGGTACCATGGAATATCCTGAGTTGGAGAGGATCCACAAGGATCATCCCAGCTCCTGGCCCTGCCCAGACACCCCAACAATCCCACCCTGAGCATCCCTGGGAGCATTGTCCAAACTCTCCTGGAGCTCTGGCAGCCTTGGGAATGCTCCCATTCCCTGGGGAGCCTGGGCAGTGCCCAGCACCCTCTGGAATCATGGAACTTTTCCCTGATTTCCAACCTAAACTTCCTGATGTCCTGTGTGGTCCCAGCCTGGTTCCTGTGCTTGCAGAGGTCACTCCTCCATCAGCTCCCAGTCTGCCATGGGTCACCACTTCCAAACTCCAGGATTCCCAGGAAATAAAGCACTTCAGGACCGAGCCCTGAACAGCTCCCAGAGAGAAGGGGTGGAGTCTTCTCCCTGGGAATATTCCAGAGCTGTCTGGACACAATCCAGAGCCCTGTGCTCTGGGATGGCCCTGCTGGAGCAGGGAGGTGACACCAGGTGACCCCACTGTGGTCCCTTCCAGCCTGACCCATCCTGGGATTCCGTGATCCTGCCAAAACCTCCAATCCATTCCCTGTGCTGCTTTATCCACCTGCACTTACCCTATTCCATGGATATTTTTCCTGGTCGCTGCCACCCTCCTGGCCCACCTGACCCCATTATGGTCAGTCTGTGGCCCTATAGCCCTGCCATAGGGGACTGCCACCGCTGGGACAAGCCTTAAGCTCAGTCCTAAGTGTGCACAGCCCCAACTCTTCCCTGCCTGAACTTTTCCTGCCCTTCCTGACCTTTTCCTGCCCTTTCCCTTCCTTGTTGTCCCAGCAGTTTTCCTCATTGATCAGCTGTCTGTGCCTCATTCGTTTTCCTTTGTTGATCTTTTTTTGAGACAATCATTTTCCAGAGCCAGGAACAACCTGTGATTCCAGGGAAAACGAGAGATTTGTCACTAAAACTCTGCTGAGGAGAGAAATCCAGAGCTGCTCCAACAGCGGAGGCTTGGAAAGAGGGGGAGCCAGGATTTAGATGCTCCAAGGGCTCCCTCTTTTCCAGAGCCAGGTTGAGAGAGCTGGGAATATTCAGGATTTTATTGGGAACACAGATCAGATAGACTGAAGTCCATGTTCTTTAATTAATGGATTATTCCTTAAATTCAATTATTCCTCGGTCTTCTTTTTAGCTTTAATTAGCATAACGAGGCCTTTCCCCATTTAATTTAATTCCTAAAAAGCCTGGTTATCTCCAGAAGATTCCGTTGGCTCCAGGATTCTCTCAAATCCCCAATTATACTGCTCTACACCTGAGTAAATTTGAACTTGATTTTTCCCTATAAATGCAGGATAATCCTGATTTTCTTCCTGTGTTTACTTTAGGCTCTGCAGCACTGATGGCATATTTTTCCTCCTGGATTTATCCAGCAGATTCCTGGGATTGAAGGGAGTCAATAAATTTAAATCTCAGAGGGTTTTTTGGGGGATATTTACCAAGGAGTCACTTTTTTGGTGAAACTGGAGCTATTTTGAGGTCAAATCCATCAGGGAGTTCAGACTGAAATTATCCAAAGAAATTTTTCCCGTGTCCGAACAATTTATTTAAATTTAATTTTCTTTTTATTTTTTTAGGTGATATATATTTAAGTGAAGAAGTAAGTGGGCTTTAAGTAAAGGGAGAGAAGGGAAAATTAAATTATTATTAGGAAAAATCCCTTTAAATGGTGGTTGTAGGAAAACAGGAGCTTGGTGGCAGTTTTGGGATGAAAATTCCTTAGTTTCCAACGTGCGGAGCAGCCACGGGCTCTCCCTCTGATAAGATCTGATGGAAAAAATAGGGAAAAAATGAAATCCAGTGGTTTCAAATTTATTTGGGATGGTGGCTGCTCTGAGAGAGGCTCTGCCACGGAATTCTTGGAATTCCTTCTGTGCAGACAAAATTCCTGGGGCTCTCCGAGCTTAATTAACTTGGAGCTGCTACCTTTTGATATTCCAAGAAATCCAGCCTAAGATACATCCCTGGGGATGCTCCAACCCTGGAATTAGTTGGGAGAGGGGGGATTTGGGGCATTTTTCCTGCAAACAGAGCTGAAATTGGGGTTAATTATTCCACACAAAGTTCCTCCTTCCGGGTTTCCAGGGTCAACCCTGGAAGAGAAAATTGATATCCCTGGTGCAGTGGGATTCACCCACTGGAATCTCTGAGGGACCAGTTTGCCCAGCTGGCCCAGTTTCCAGCAGCATTCCAGAGCTTTCTGCAGCCTGCTGTGCCTCAAAGTCAACGGGAAGAGCAGAGACTGCGGAAAGTGCAGGAAAAAATCAAAATTCTCGTTAAATAGAAATCCAGGATTCCCAGGGAAGTCTATCAGCAACACAAAAGGAGGAAAGCAGGGATCTGTTCTTCTTAATTCTCCTTTTAATCTGTCCAGTGGGGAAAAAGCAGGGGAAAAGCAGCAAATGTGATGGAAAGGAGGAATTATTGCTTTTGCCATTTCCCTGCTCTCTCCCTGACAGGGAGAAGGGAATTTTTTAACACCTTCCTGTTGTTCTGATGCCAAAATCCAGCCCGGAGTGAGCAGGACAAGGAAAAAAAGGAGCAAAAAGCAAAAAAAAAAAACAGAAACATCATCACTTTGCAAAGAGAAACAATGCGAGGGAGGCGGGAGATCGTTCCCGGTTTATCTTTGATGTTCCCATTCCCAACTTTACAACGGAGATCAAAACAATTCCCGACATCGAATGTTTTGCTCAACATGGAAAAGAGAAAATTTTCGAGGATTTCAGAGGATTTGGGTGTTTAAGAAAGGCTGGCATGAAATTTGTCACTAAATGGGAGGTTTATTCCTTTATTCCAGCTGAGGGCAGCTCCAGAATTTCACCCTGGAATTCGAATCAAGGCAGCAAAGCGGAGGGAAAGGAGATGGAGCAGCCAGCCTGGGAAAAACAAGGAATTTGTAGGAATGTGTAGCTTTTATGGACAAAACAAGGTCAATATGGAGAACTCAAGGATTTTTTTCCCGTTTGTGGGGTCAGGTGGTTGAAGTTGGAAGAGCTGGTCACACACAGAGATCCTGGGGTTGGATAATTCTGGGATAGTCCCTGCCAGGGAGGGAATTTCCAGTAGGAAATAAAGCTTTGTGCAAAAAGGGACTCCAAAACCAGCTTTTTCTCCCTATATATTGTTTAGGGATCACCAAAACCACAGTAGGCAGTGAGGATTTATAAGATTCCCTGATGTATTAAAAAAAGCAGCCTTTTTAATTAAAAAATGTGCTTTAAGTTCATCATTTTACCAGACTGGCTCGACGTGTGGGGGTTGTTTCCCAAACTGCTGAGAAAAACGAGCTCCCCTTTCTCTGTCAGGGAATAAATGGATTTTATTTGCTCTTCTCTTAAACAAAACATAATTAAAGAGCTGCAACGTTCCCAGTCAAGGCAACAACCTCGACATTCAATTAAAAACCAATCTCCTTTATTAAGTTACAGTCCAATTCCAGGTTTTTCCTGGCAATGCTGACGGTTCCCAGCCCCTCCGAGATACCTGAAAGCTGCTTTGCTTTTGTAAATTCTGATTTTTCCTCTTTGAGTCGTAGTTTTCTCACCTCATCCCTTGTGGGGCGTGACCTCCATCAGCAATTAATGACCTGAGACGGAAGAGCCCATCAGGAATTCCACCTTGGGATGACACTTCCATTCTGGAGAACACCACAAATCTTTCCCGGAGACCTTTCCCATTGGCTGGGAGTTGGTGTTTCATCAAATTCAGCTTAAAGAGGAGCCAGGTTTTGGGGACATTAATGGGGTTTTTTTTGTCTTTAATGTTTTTGTGCATCTCTGGAAGTGCCACAGAGGGGTTTTCCATGCTGAGGAAGGTGGTGATTAATTTTTTTCCCTGGATGAGATTTTCCAGGGGTGAAGGATGCTCCGATGATGATAAAGGGGACATGGATTTATTTCATTTAATGCCTCCTGAGTGCAAGGAACGCACACGCCCTGACTCTGCCGTGGCCAGAGCCTGGATGAGCTCCAAGAAAAAAAATCGTGAAATCATGGAATGGTTTGGGTTGGAAGGAGCTTAAAGCTCATCCCATTAAACCCCTGCCATGGGGTTTCCACTATCCCAGGGTGCTCCAACCTGGCCTTGGACACTTCCAGGGATGGGGAGGCCACAACCTCCTGAGCAGAAGCCGTGTCTGCCCAGATTTCTGGAGCTGTTGCCACGAAACACTGAATTGGATGTTCCCAGGCTGTTTTCTTTGGAGCTGCTGCCTCACCGCAGCCAGAACCCTCGTAAAATTCCCAAACTTTCCCAAATTCACTGCTCCAACATGTAGGACTCAAGTGATGGATTTGTCTCCAGACTCCGTGCACAGTTAAACCCAAAATCTATGTCCTGGATTCACTGGATCCTGACAGTGGAGCCCTTTGGAGGAGAATTCCCGGGGTCCAGAACCCCACCACCTCCGCCAAATCCATCCCAACATTAACGATTCCTCCCATTTCATTTTCTCCTCCATGGGCTGAGAGAATCCTGTTGTAAATTGAATTAATGCCTGGGTTGCCTTTGAAACAGCAAAACCAAATAAATCATTTAGCCCAGGCGCTGTGGCGAAAAAAAATAAAACAGGATAATGGGAAAAATTGGAGTCAGCTCTAATATTCCTGACAAAAAGGGGCGTTCCCTCCCGCTGCCTAACTGTGGAAATATTCCCTGGATTTAATCCCAAGGAAATCAGAACTTTTGTCGCCAGTCCAAACGTTGTGTTAAAGATATAAAAAAGTTGATGCTGTTCAAGCAATGTCCCATTCATCCTTCACTTCCAGGATTTGGGAAGACAGGAATATTGCTGTGCACTGGGCTGGAGAGAAGCGGAATTAGCTCAGTCAATTAAGTCATGATTAATTTACGTTGGATCTTGTTCTCCCCAGTCCAAGGAAACAAAGACTTTACTTAACAGGCAGCGTTTAGTTTAATAAAAGTAAATCTTTAAAGATGACTTCAGGAGGGGGGGAAAAACCCCGCTGACAAAATCAATCGGCAGCAAATTCCTGTTTAAATTCCTGTTTAAATTCCCGTTTAATTTGTGTCAGTCCGAGTTAAAATAACTGCAGAAACTGAAGCCAAGGCGATGCTCCTTCCAAATGGAGAACCAGATCCTTGATTAGTGCAGCTAATTTGGGACAAATCCCAAAAGCAGGGAGCTCTGGTACCTCCTTCCTTTTTTCCCTGTCACAACTTTCCCGTTGCCCTGATTTGGGCAGGGAAAGACGAGGTTCAGGATCAGGAAAATCCCACTGATGTGAAAATCCCACTGCAGTGCCCAGGCTGGCATTGCCCCGATGATGCCTCTCCGGTCCTGAGGGAAAAGAGGGAATTTTTAGGCATTTTTTCGGCAGTCCAAGATTTGGGATAAAATTTGGGATAAGACCAAACATAAATTAAATCCAACAACTCCACAAGTCAGGAAAATCTCGTCCTACAAAATCCAGAAAAATCCAGGGATGCTTTTCTTGCACAACCTAAATTTTCTTCCACTTGAGTCCGTAACAAAATTTTAATTATTTGGATAATTCCAAGCAACCTCGGATAGTGGAAGGTGTCCCTGCCCATGGCACGGGTTGGAACGAGATGGGATTTAAGGTCCTTTCCAACCCAAACCATTCCGTGATTCCGTGATGACGTCTGAAAGGAAAAAGCGTGAATTCCATGGAAGAAAAATCAGGATAAGAATAAATGAAGGACAACACATGGAGAAATTTTGCCTGTGGGATGGATGCCTTTGGGCAAGAGCTGGAAAAAGAAGGGATGCATGGAAACCTCTGGAAGAGGAGACAACACAGGGGAGAAAAATTGATTTCCATAAAACAGGATTCGATTCAGTTTTGCAGGGAAGCAAAAATCCATCCCAACACCTCATCCAGTGTCATCCAGAAATTAAATTACTTCTTCCCACCCCTCCCTGGAGGTGCATCCAGGGGTTTTCAAGGCTTTGATATTCCCAGGAATGGTCCCAGTTGCCAGGGAACTTTCCCCCTCAGCTGTAATTAACAGCACAATCCTTTCCTTTGCAGCAGCGCTGATCCAGAGCTGGAATGCAGCAGCAAAGCTCTGGCTCTGGGATCAAAGCACTGGGATGATATTCCTGTGATTATCCCGAATTTCCATCAATCATTTGTGGAGAGGGGAAGGCCAAAAATCCGAAGAAATGGCTAAAAACCGAGCTGTGGTTGCAGCTGACAAAACCATGGGGCTGGAATTCCGTCTCCTGCCCGCAGAAAGTCAAATGATTCCGCCTGAACTTCCCATCCCGATCGGAATAATAAAGCTGGATCCCAACTTTTAGGGAGATGAAACACTCCGAGCACAACTTGGGGTTGTCCTGAGGCCTCCGCTTTTGATGAGGGCACAACATTTCCTGCGGGTCAACGTTTTTCAAGGCTCGTTTTCGTTCTGCTTTTTAGGCCCGGCTTTATCATTTTGACTTTTCCATCATGCCCGGCATCCCTGAAGAGTTCGAATAACAAAGCTGAAGTGAGAGTTCCTGATGATGCCCCGAGGCTCTGGAATTTGAAAACACAGCCTGGGAAAAGCTTCCAGCAGGAACTGCCAGCCCAGCCCTGCTCCCGGGAATATTCACTCGGCTCCATTCCGCATGTTCCCTGGAAAAATGATTCCCGGTTTCGGGAAATCCAGGTTTTAATTCGCTGCACAGCGCAGCCAAGAGGGATTGTCTGCACCAGGAGGAGGTCTAAATAAAAGCAATTAATTATTGCTCTTGTAATTAATGACAGAGATGTCAAAGCTGCGCTAGAGAGCTCTTGGGGTGGTGCAGAAAATAAATAATAGCGGAGAACTGAGGGTGATTTCGGCAGGAAAAGCGAAATCTGGCTGCATCCAGCTGATTTAAAGTCGGAATTCAGCATCTCCTGCACTCCCTGAGCCATGGCTTAATTCCAGGTGGAAGCTCAGCCCCATCCAGCTGCTCGCTGACTCCTTCCTGATGGGATCGGGGAAGAGTTGGGAGGGAAAAGTGACAAAATTGTGGGTTGAGCTAAAGATGCCTTAACAGGGAAAGGAAAAGCCGGACAAGGATTTCATTCCTCCTTTCCCAGGGCAGGCAGGAGCTCGGCCGTCCCCAGGGTGGCACAAGTGCCAAGTGGGAAAACACCTCCCAAATCATTCCAAACTCCTCCCAAACCCTCCTTTTTCCCCATCCCCATGCTGGGCACAATGCCCTGGGATCCGGGATATCCCTTTGGGATCAGCTGTCCCCACCCAATTCCTTGTGTCCCTTCCTGGTGGGATGAGGAGCAGGGATGAGGCTCTGTGCAAGCTCGATGACACCAAAACATCCTGGAATTATCAACCCTGTTCCCAGAACAAATCCAAACACAGCCGCAGAGCAGCTCCAGGAAGAAAATTCCCTTTATCCCAGCCCACCAGAGCTCTTTGTGGGTAAAATGAAACACTCCAATCCCTGTTTTCCATCTGGGAAACTGAGGCAGGAATGAGGAAATAGCCAGAAGTCTGAAGGTCAGAGGACATCAAGTTTTCCTGAATACAAACTCAGCAAAATTCCATTAGGAATTGTCCCAAGCTGAATGGGAATTTTGCCCCTGAAACAGAGCAGGATTAAATAAAAGATCCACAGGTGATCCCTGGGCCTTTCCTCGCTCTCCTCCCTCTTCCTTTGAAAATTTTACTCCACAGGAATCATAAAGCTTAAAAATATTCCCGTTCCTACAAGACTCTGGATTACAGTCACATCACAAGAGCGTTTTTTGAGGGAAAAGCTGGAGAATCCAGGGATAATAGAGGGAAAACAAGGGAGTCGGTCTGTATTTCACATTTAACATCCCGCTGCGCAGCTGGATTTCCGTTCCGACTCTCCCAAAGACTCCCTCAGGTGGGTGCCCATGGAATGAGATGATTTTTAAGGTCCTTTCCAAGCCAAACCATTCCCTGTTTCCCTGCTCCCATCCCATTCCCAGGCTGTCACCTGGCCCAAGGCTCCGAGGATGTCACCGTGACCGGGCCACCAGCAGCGCTGCTGGGAAGGAGATGTGGGAGACAAAATTATCTTGGGAATTGCCAGGAGGGCTGGGAAGAGCCTGCAGACTCGAAAAGGGGATTTGTGCAAACTGGGAAACTTCCCTGACCCCAAACAATTTAGGGGAGAGTTGTACCATTCCAAGAACGGGAAGTTTGGAGCAGAACTGCATTCCAGAGGGAACAGGATTGATCCCACCGGCGACTCCTGACCCTTTTACACCCAGAAATCACTTCAGCCACTCCAACCTCTCTTTTCTGCTGGAAAAAAAAGCTGGAATCCCATGAAAACAACAGGCAGGGATGTTCTATTTAAAGCAAAATGGGTGTGAGCCTCAGCCACAATCCTGGTTTCCTTCCCAGCCACTCCTCTCTGTTTATCCTGCTGCTCCATTCCAGAGGCTTGGAATGAAGATGGAAGTCCCCTTTAAGGCTGGAGCTGGGGCTGGGTAAATTGGGAGCAGTGCGTTAAGGAAGCAGGAGCACAAAATCCCATTTATCTGATTCCAAGTTTGTTTAGTGGGATTTTTTTTTTTCCCCAGGAGACTCAGCTGTTCCATTCCTTCCCTAGGGCAAATCCAGCGGTAATGGATAAACTGCCAGGGTGAACACGGAGAGCTGATGCCATCACCCAGCAGAAAAAATATGGATTTTGACAAAAAAAGAGAAAAAAGGAGAATTAAGGATGGCTCTGCAGGCTGGCTCAGCCATGCGAGTGGAAACGAGCTGGGAATGCTGCAGGAAACCTCTCCAGGAGCCAGAAAAACAAGGGAACAAATGGGTTTGCGGTTGGAGAAGCTTTGGGATGCAGCAAGATTTTACAGGCACACGCTGTCTGTGTGGGATGGGATCAAACGCACACAAATGCTTGGATAAAGCTTCCTCTGGAGCTTCCGTGAGCAGTGGGAAAGGCAAAGGAGGCTCTGCTTGTGCCAGAACTACACCCAGGGATCAGTTTGGGACACGAGGGGAAAACGGGAATGTTATTCCCACAAGGATCTGTGCTGGGCCGGGGTTGGGTGTTTTCCCTGTGCAGGAGTGGGAGCTGGGTGGGATCCATGTCCAAGGGCAGGATCGGCTCTGCTGGCACCTGGAGCAGGAAGAGCCCCACATTCCCAACGTTCCAGCTCACCCCACGCTCCTTCCCTGAGCTTCCTCACATCCCTGCCCTGGGAATGTCACCAGACAGAGCCAGCACAGGGCACCTGGAAGTCACTACAGGCTCCAGGGGAGGCTCCTGGTGGTGGATCCAGGACTGGACAGCAAGGCCTAAAGCTGCAGATGGAGGGGAAATTAAGGAAATCCATGGAAAATCAGTGGGTGGGGCTTGGACAACTCCCAGGGGTTTGGAGAGCCCGAGTGGAAAGAGCTCCTGAGGCTCTAAACCTGAGCCTGGGCAGGAAATAACTTGGATAAATCCGGGGACGGGAGGAGGGGAG
>VZTD01003898.1:251214-262015 GCA_013397725.1 Rhagologus leucostigma | reverse complement strand
CTGGGATGGAATTCCCCGAGAAGCTGTGGCTGCCCCTGGATCCCTGGCAGTGTCCAAGGCCAGGCTGGACATTGGGGCTTGGATTAGCCTGGGATAGTGGGACAAGATGATCTCTAAGGTCCCTTCCAACCCAAACCATTCCATGATTGCACGATAAATACATGGGAGCATTCCCAGTGCCTCACTCCGACATTCCTTGCTCCCTGTTTCCCATCAATTCATGCCTCACTCCTCCCACAGAGTCCCTTTTAGAATTCCTGCCCTTTTCCAGCTCTCCTGGCCCGTGTGACCGCCTCGAGCCGGTTCCTGTCCCCTCCAAGTGAGCTCCAGCTCAATCCAGGGGGATCCAGACATTTCATGGATAATGGAAATCATCCTAGCAGCTCTTCCAAGTCCCAGCCCCAGCGCTGGGATGTTTCCAGCAGGTTTCACTGGAAAAATCCTTTGATTTTGCTGTGAGCTGTGAGCCCCTGGTGCAACTCCAGCTGCGGAATGTGCAGCAGGAATTCTCTCCCAGGGCTGGGAATGAGGCCAGGATTGCCGGGATCAGGAGAAGCAATTTGCAACCCAAACTGAGCATTGGTTCGAGAGCCAAGGATCCTCTTGGGAAGCTGAATGAGGATGCAGCTGGAGCAGGTGAGAGAAGGAATTTCATTTTCCAAGGAGTGCAACCTTCAGATCCCGAAGCCAGGAATGTCCAGGGTGATGGATTTCTGAGGGATCTGCACAAGGCAAAATGGAAAAGAAGCCCTGAGCGACAACGCTGGGGGATAAATCACCAAAAACAAGCTGTGAAAAGCCCTGAGGATTGGTTTTCCTGATATCCCTGAGAATTCCAGAGCGGCACCATCTCGAACTGGGAGGAAAAGAGTTACAGAGCAAAAAATCCTGGATGTTGTCACTGGTAAACCTCATTTCTCTGTCCAAACCTTCAGTTTTACTGCGCAAGCTCCAACACTCCAAACTGCTCATCCAGGTTTTTATTCCCTCCGAATTCCCAGTTTCTGGTGCTCAGGAAGCAGCCAGGAATTCCCAGGAAGCACTTAAACTTGCACTTTAAACTCACAAACCGAGGAGTGGAAGCGAGGTGGGGCTGGAAAAAATAATTTTAATTACCTGGTGGCAAAGCAGCGCTGTTCTCCTTTTTCCTTCTATTCCTTCCTTTTCCCTCCTTTTTCCTCCTTTTCCTTCCTTTTCCCTCCTTTTTCCTCCTTTTCCTTCCTTTTCCCTCCTTTTTCCTCCTTTTTCTTCCTTTATTCTCCTTTTTAATCGTTTTCCTTCCTTTTTCCTCCTTTTTCCTCCTTTTTTCTCCTTTTCCTTCATTTTTTCTCCTTTTTTCTCCTTTTCCTTCATTTTTTCTCCTTTTTCTTCCTTTTTTCTCCTTTTTCCTCCTTTTTCTTCCCTTTTCCTCCTTTTTTCTCCTTTTTCTTCCTCTAGTCTCCTTTTTTCTCCTTTTCCTCCCTTTTCCCTTCCTTTTTTTCTCCTCTTTGCTCCTTTTTCCCCCTTTTTTCTCCTTTTCCCTTCTTTTTCCTCCTGTTTTCTGTTTCACTTTCCTTGTCCCGCTGCTCCTTGGAATGGAATCATTTTTTCCCTCCTGGGATCAGGCGTTATTTTATGAAAGCTTCACGTAAATCAGCTTTTCCACCTTCGCAGGGAGAGGTTTCCTCTCCGCTCCTTAAGTTAAAAAGCCACACTTGGCTGTGATGGCAAACAAGGCACGGCTGGCAGGGGAGTCCCTGATGTGCGGACAGAGACTAATTGGAAACCTCTCCCTTCTCCTGTTAATCAGGATCAGAATTCCAGCCCGGGAAAGGTGGAGGTGGGATCAGGGCACCAAAGGTTAATTAAAACCCCGCGCAGCAGAACCCTCGATAATTCAGGCTCATTCTCCAGCTGCTTTTTGCCTATAAAAACTCAGATTTTACCCAGCCAAAAATGATATTTTAGTGTTTATTCACCGCAGGATTTGCTGCATCGCTGTCGCCTTTCCCATCCACATTTCCCCGGATTTTCTCGGAATTCCTTGCACTGCTTTTTGGGTTTTTCCCCCTTTTTCTAGTGGAGTTTTTGGAGCTGGAGCACTGCAGGGCCCTTATGGCCACGTGCCTCCGACTGAGAATCCCGGGATGTTGATATTAATTCCTCAGTTTTCATTTCTTGGGAGCTTTCCCCTCATTAAAAGCAGCTCTGTCATCTTCTAAATTAACTGGAGTTGTCCTCATAAAGAGCACAGTCACATCCAAGGATATCCAAACCTCCTCCTCTCTCTGTTATTGTCAGGATTCTTTGTTTCATTCAGAAGGAAATGTCCATAATGAGCAATATTCCCATAAATTAGCGGATCCTGTACTAACAAAATGTTACAGCTGGGCACAAGTGAAAATATTTCTGCCTACAAAGCCTCGATTCATCCTGAAGTTTAATTATAACAATTTATTGGTAACTTCCAGGGCTTTTTCCTTGGTAAATGCCTCAAGAAAAGAAGGAATTATCCTGAAATTCAAACCTGGCTCCCAGAGGTGACGAACACAAAGGTTATTTATCAGCTAATAGGGGATCTTATCTTTCGATATCATGCAAATCCCCCCTCCTTATGGAGCTTTAATTTACATTTCTCCTTTCTTTTCCTTTCAGTGACGCTTTGCTAATTCCAGAGGCTGGGAATTCTCTGTTATCACAATAGTTGTACCTCTGATTTATCTGTGTTTGGACGTGGCATTGCCAAGAAAACGATGGATCACTTGGGATACGAAGAGTTGAGGGCTCTGCAATGCTTCCCTCCAATTCCAAAGCCATTCCTTGATGATTCCTTGATTCTGCTTAACTATGGCACTTCCAACATCCCGAGTAATTCCTTTGTATCCCTGTTGGGAAGGCTCTGAGCAGGGCCCAGGCTCTGCTCCAGGGGCCCAGCAACAGCACCAGAGGAACGAGCAGGGACTGATCCCAGGAATTGCCCCTGCACAGGAGGCAAAAAAAGTGGGATAGAAGTGGAAACGGCTGCTAAGGGCAGAGTGGTGCTTGCACACCAACAACCAGTACACAACAAGTACACAAAATATCTGTAGTAACTCGATTTAATTTGAATTTGTCCTCACTCACAGAGCTTGGCAAGTGCCCCTGGATGCCTGGAAGTGTCCAAGGGCTGGTTGAATGGGGCTTGGAGAAAACTGGGATCATGGAAGTTGTCCCTGCACACGGCAAGGATGGGATTGAAATGATCTTTTAGGTCCCTTTCAATGCAAACCACGACTCTGTGAAGTGCCTTTTAATCATGAATGAATATTCCTGGCAAGAATGGGATTTGTGGTTGTGATTCCTACGGGATGCCAGTGACTGCCCAGTGATGGTGACTCACTGTGACACGGCTACAGCGCCGGCAGCTCCCAAATTTGGCTTTTTTTAAGGTAGAAATGATTCAGATTTTTGACGTCGTTACCAGAGATGGGGATGGGAATGTGCTGTGGGAGAAGATCAGAGCATGAGTCACCCTTTTCCCTTTCTTCCAGAGGTATTTGATCCATGTTCTTCCCCTAATTGCATTGTGTTTCCATGAGAATTCCTCAGGAAGACACAGAAATTCCCTTCTCCAAAGACTCAAGGGGCTGCCCCTGACTGGGAATGGCACGAGCAGGAAACCTGATGGAACGGGAATTTTGTCCTTCCCTTATTTCTTCACTGGGAACATTTGGAAAACGGAAAACAGGTTGATAATTCCGCTTTAAACAAGAAAAACAGCTTTGTCTTTCAGCATGGAATTATGGAATCACTAAGGTTGGAAAATATCTCCAAGATCATCAAATCCAACCTTTGATCAAACATCTCCATGCCCATTAAAAGATATCTTGAAGTGTCACATCCATTCATTTTTTTAACACTCCCAGGCTGCTTCTCCCAAAATTTTGTACTTTTGTGAGTTCCCTGGATATTTAATGACCTCGTAGAACTCAAAATCAGTAATTAAAATCAAAATCAAAAATCAAAATAAATAATCAAAATAAAAATCAATAAAATAAAAATCAGTAATACATATTAGAATTAAAATAATCAATAATCAAAATCAAGAATCAAAATCAAGAATCAAAATCAATACCCAAAAATCAAAATATACTTAAAAACTCAAAATCTGTGATCCTTGTTCTGGACACCACCACACAACAAAAAATGGGAATGGCTAAAGCTCTCTTGGGAATGCTGCAAAAATTCCTAAAAACTTTGAATTTTTGGCACTGCGGGGTTTAAGGACACAACTGGAAAATCAGGGATGGGGAGGTGCAGACGTACAGAGATTATGGAATCATTCAAGTTGGAAAAGCCCTCCAAGACCCCTTATTCCCGGAGCACCAGGTGGACCAAATCCATGGCAACTCTTCATTCCCTGCAGGAAAGATGAAACATTCCCACTAAAAAATCACTTAGACACCAGTCCTGGGTCAGGAAATGCCCAATTAGCAAATTTCTGGAGCCTGGGAATAACATTTTGAGGATGCTCCCCTTTCTCTCTTGTTCCCTGGATTCTGCTTTGGATCTCTGAGGGAAACAAGATGTTGGGAAGGAGCAGGAATTTTCTGAAGGGATGTGGTTGAGCTCTTGCTTGTATTTAATATATTGAAAAGTCAATTTTATATGGCAAAGTTGGTGTGAAAACAGAAAAAGCGATACAAAAACATCCCTGGCAAAATCTTTGCTTGGAAAGGAAGAGTGGGAAGTGGAATTCAGGCAGGAAAAAAATAGGGAAAGAAAAAAAATAGGAAGGTTTTGAGCAAAGCAAGCTGAAATCCCAGGAATAACAGTTCTGGAAAAGCACAGAACCCATCTCACCTCCTCTTGGGAACTGCCTCCAGCTCTTCCAGCATGGATAACACAACAGTACCTGGAGAAACTCGGACCCTGGTGCTGTTTTTTATTCAAAACCAGAAGTTTGTGGTGCTCTGCCTCTTTTTGAAGGCCAAAAATGAAACGCAGCCTCCTGGACAGAGAATCAGAAGCTCCATGAACTCAGCTTAGCCTCCTGCTGCTTCCCAGAGCTCAGGAGGGATCGGTCCAGGAAAATCCTGGCTGGCCACTGGTGCTAAACGAGAATTTCTTTGTATTTCAAATGTTTCGATAGCTCTGTTGTGGTGTTTTAAACATTCAGTGCTGATAAGACCTGAAGATAACCCAGCAAAAAGTGAACAATTCCTCAGGGAGGTCGTGGAGGGAAGCAACTTGCACCAGCCTGGGCAGCTCAGTGGAAGCAGAGACAGGAGAGCACAGAAAAGTGGGATTTTCCTGCACGTGGCAAAGCCAGATTTTCCCAGTTCAAAGGTTTTTAATACCCTCCACCTCACTTCTGGATGTGGACTCTGGAATAAATTAATTATCCAGGGCCAGACCCACAGCCTCTGCTCCAATCACCACTTTTTATTTGGGGGGTGTTTGATCAGGATCCTGCTTCCCACTAATTGTCCCTCCTAATGAGCTTCCATGGAATTTCATTCCTTTAATGCCCCTCCCTGGTGGGGCTGAGTTGGCCAGTCCTGCTCTCGGCTTTGTGGCAGCTTTTCTTGGAATTCCTGCTCCGCTTGGGCTGCTTCCCTTTGGAAAATCAAACTTTAATAATGGACAAATGCACATCCAGCATTGCTGGGAATGTTTGGAACCAGTCTGGGAGGGATAAATGGGAGCAGGAACAGATTGGAGGAAAGAGCAAAGCCCTCCTGCCCCACAGCCGAACCTTTTCCTACTCATTCCCAAATCCGACCTGATTTAATTTGCAGGAGATGCAACGATGGCTTTAATTGACACCAGTGCACTAATTAAGAAGGTTTTTCCATCCACCAGACCATGCTGAGCACCTCCCATGGGGCCCTGATGACCCCCATACCCCTCATCCCAGCAGCACCAGCATTTCCATCCTTGGACAAATCCAGGGAATTTGCAATGTCCAAGCACTGGGTTTGGGTTTATTCTTCCAGACCCCAAGGCATGATGCCACTGGGATCTGCCAGGTTTTTTCTGGAGCACAGGGACAGCAGGAATTACTCCCCCTGCCAGAATACACCACTTCCAAAGACTCCATTCCCTGGAGTTTTAAATTCTCAATCCGTTCTCCACGGGTTTCCTATGGAATCATCCCAATTGTTGTGCAGTTTATTAAACATGTCCTGCACATCTGGTCTAATCAGCCGAAGGAAAATGGCCCAGTTGGATTCTCAGGAGCAATCCCGGGATATCAGCTCAGTAATCAGAGCGTTTTCCACCTCAGCAGCTCCTGGGAAGCGTGGCTTAATCACCACGGATGTGGGAATGACTCCCAAGTGCTGTAGGGTCAGCCCAAGCAATCACAGCTCTGCAGAGCTCCAAAGGCTTTTGGGGTGGGAAATATGGCCCAGGAGACAGAGCTGGCACCACAATCATCAGCAAGGCCTGCGTAAAAGTGCTCTGAGATCTCCCATCCCAGACTGATCCCAGCTCCTCTTCTGGACCACGGGATGCTGCAGCCAAAATCCCATCCCATTCCTACCCCTGCCATGAGCAGGGACACCTTGCACTATCCCAGGATGCTCCAAGCCCCATCCTGGCCTTGGACACTCCCAGGGATCCAGGGGCAGCCACAGCTGCTCTGGGAATTCCATCCCAACCCCTCATCACCCTCACAGGAAACAATTCCTCCCCAAGCCCTGCCCTCTGGCAGTGGGAAGCCATTCCCTGTGCCCTGTCCCTCCATGCCTTGTCCCCAGTCCCTCTCCAGCTCTCCTGGAGCCCCTTTAGGCCCTGCAAGGGGCTCTGAGCTCTCCCTGGAGCCTTCCCTTCTCCAGGTGAACATTCCCAGCTCTCCCAGCCTGGCTCCAGCCCTTGGAGCAGCTCCGTGGCTCCTCTGGATCCACTCCTGCAGCTCCACATTCTCCTCCCCTCCCTTTTTCCCTTTTTATTTCCCTCCACTATCCCAGGTTGCTCCAAGCCCCATCCAACCCTGAAGCTGGTTCATCCTTCCATATCCAGATGGACAAACTCAACCACACCAGCAAGAGATAATTAAGATAATTATCACTTTAGAGACTTTGCAGGATCCAGTCCTCCTTGGAAAAAACCAAGGAAAAAGTTTCCTGCCTCAGGACAAGGAATTCCACACTGGGAACAGCCAAACCCGGCACTAAATTCCTGTAAAATCCCTTTAAATTCTAATTTTGTCACAGCCACCTTTCAAAACAGCCCCAGCACCCCAAGCACATCAACGTTTCAGCAGTGAAGATAAAACTAAAACCCTTTTATCTGTTCCTTCCTCTCCTCACTGCTGCCCATCCCACCCCTCCCTGGGCTGGAATTCCACCGGAGCAGTTTTCCGTGGCAGTCTGTCACTTCCTGCTAATCTTCCACCACGGAAAATCATTTCAAATCCATCCCTGTCTTCCCGCATTTGCATAAGTGTCTGGAAAGGAAACTCTAAAAAGGCAGAGTCTGATTTAGTGTGAATGAGCACGTCAGAAAACATCGGCGGCTCCGCAGCCCTCGTGTAAATCTTTCATGATTTAAGAGTTGCCAAGTTACCAACACCAGGAGTGTCACAAAGTCCTGGGCTTCACACAAAAGGATTCTGAGTGAGACTTCCCCGTTCAGGAGATGAATTTTCTCGTGAAAGCGAAGATTTCTATTCCTCTTCAGTGCCAAAATAAGTTTGAGGAAGGTTAAAAACCCACTGATAATTTTGATAAGAGTAAGGATATTCAAAGCATTTTCTGTTCTGAGGGGAATTAAGGTTAAAAAAATATTAATTTTCTTTTAGTGCTTTTAAATATCTTCAAAACGTGTCAAATTTAAGCAAATTTAAAATGTGGCAACGCTTTCCTGAGCACCCCCACCGGGTTCCTGGGATGCTCTAACCCACATGGGCTGCCCAGATTAAGGATGGGACTCAAAACTTGGCAAAAGGTGCCCAGAAAAGCTGTGGAATCCCCACCCCTGGCAGTGTCCAAGTCCAGGTTGGACGGGGCTTGGAGCAGCCTGGGATAGTGGAAGGTGTCCTTGCCCGTGGCAAGGGGTGGGACTGGATGGGAGTTAAGGTCCTCGGGATTTTATGATTTCCCAGCACCAAGACTCTGCCGATATTCTGCAAAGGCTCCAGGAACTGTGCATTTCTTTTCCAGAAAATCCCTTCCGTGTTCCTGTGGATCCAAACACTCGCCTCCTACAGCACCACACTGGTGCCCATTAAATGCCAAAATGCCGGCACAGAGCTCCATAAATAGAGAAAATTCTAACTTTTTGCCTCTAACGGACACAAACTGGAAGCCAGGCACCCACCAATGCTGGAAATCATAAAGGACCACCGAGGAGCTGGGAGGTTCTGCTTCACACCACCCCAAAAGCAAACCCATCCCTGAGAATTCATTGTATCTCAGTTGAATTTAGGATTTTTTATGAATTTTCACCTCTCTGGCTGCCATTAGAATCCCAGAATGGTTTGGGTGGGAAGGGACCTTAAATCCCATCTCATTCCACCGTTACCGTGGACAGGGACACCTCCCACTACCCCAGGTTTCTCCAAGCCCCATCCAACCCAGCCTTGAAGTTTCCACAGCTTTTATGGGACTCCTTGAAGAACGAGTCGGAATTTCTGTCTTTGTGTTTCTCCTACAGGATCCAGGCAGGACTGAGGTCACCAGAGGGTTCAGTTTCACTTTTATCCCGCTCTATTCCAGCACTGCACTGAGGAGAGTCTCCAAATGCTGCTTTTCCAAGCTTTCTCTTAAGGAAGCTCCTCCTAGGAGTGATCCAAACCTGGCTTGGATCAGGAGGATGGCCCAGAGCACCTTTGAACACTTCCAATTCCCAGGTTTAAGCCCTCTCCTGGGAATATCCGTGAGTTTATTTCCCACATGGATGCAGTGAGCCTTAAATATAACCTGTAACACATTTTTTCGTGTTGTCAACCTAATAAAGTCCGGGGAAACTCTTCCGAGATTTCTCTTACTGGAAGTTTATTGAATTTCTGCCAGAAGTGCCAGGGAAAACACGGGACTGGGGAAGGGAGGGGAGAGACGTGTCACAGCAGAGCTGCTAAAAATGAAACGCAAAGTGGTTTGATGGAAAAGGAATTTGGTTGTTACAAATATCTGTGAAGGAAGCTCCTCTTCCCAGATCCTTCTCCTGCTTCCCAGGAGTGCTGAGGATGGATTGGGTTGTGATTCCAACCACAAGTGACAATTCTTCGTGGATAGGGTGCTCCAGGAGACATTCCCAAGGCTGCCAGAGCTCCAGGAGCGTTTGGACACCGCCCTCAGGGATGCACAGGGTGGGATTGGTGGGGTGTCTGTGCAGGGCCAGGAGTTGCACTGGATGATCCTTGGGGGCCCCTTCCCACTCAGGATACTCCAAGATTCTCCCTGGTGGTACCTACTCCCTGACTAAGACATGGAGAGCAGGATTCCTTATCCTGGTTTTTGGCACTATTGCATTATTCCCTTTTAAAAGCCAAGAATTCCAGTGCAACCATCCATGCAAATATTCCAGCACACACAGACAGGACTGGATTTCCCGCCGCATCCCCATCCAGGGCTGCATCCAAGACACTTCCCAGAGCATCCCAGCAAGTGAAGGGTGTGTTCCACCTGAATATCTTCCTGTCCTATAAAACTGGTGTTTAATGAGTTGGGTTCTGCCAGGACCTTGCCAAGCCAGCCCCAGGTTCCACTTCCGTTCTCAGCATCTGTGGGGTTTTATGGACATCGTCGTCTTGGTACTTCCTGTGCCCATTCCCATCTCACTGACAGTACCCACGGAATTCCAGAAGGGTTTGGGTTGGACGGGACCTTAAAGATCAACTCATTCCACCCCTGCCACGGGCAGGGACACCTTCCACTATCCCAGGTTGCTCCAAGCCCCGTCCAGCCTGGCCTTGGGCACTTCCAGGGATGGGATTCCACAACCTCCCAGGGCAAACTCTTCCAATGTCTCTCCACGCGCAGAATAAGGAATTTCTAGGCTAAGAATCCAGGCTGATTCCATCTTGGCTGCAGACCAGGAGGTACCAGAATCCTTCTCCATGGCCAACTTCTGGGGATACGTTGAGAAACTTGGGATTTCCACACTGGGCTCCACAACCCAAATTCAGAATTTCCCTCGGCCTTTCCAAATCAGGGCCTCACCTCCAATGGAATTCCATAAATAAATAAATAAGGATTCGCTACAAGATTCTAACACAGAACTTGAATTTTTTTTCAGGAAGTTCTCTAAGAGCTATAATTGTGGGTGGTGGTTCCAAGGCAGCCGACCATCCCCTGGAGTTGTATCCGCAGGAATTTTTCCCTCCAACAGGGACCAGGGGCAAAGCTGAGCAGCTGCTGGTCCTTCAAAGCCCCACAGACATTTCCCAGGTCTTTTCCATCCAAACTGATCCTTTCCAAGGTCTGTTCGATGTCCAGAGCTCTTCCTTCAGCCATTCCCACTTTCTCCACAGGGATGCTTTGTGGTCACCCCCGTAACCCTTCGCATTCCCAAACTTTCCAAGGACCGCCCTCATTTCCAGCTCAGAATCTGTTCTGCCACCACCATAAATTTATCTCTGCCCAAAAATTCTGAAGGGAACAACATGGAACTTCCTGATGTTGAGGAAACTTTGAGGTAACTCTGAACTTCCCACCTGATCCCATCAGATTCCTAAAAAAGGAACAATTTGGGTTTAGGATTTTTGGGTTAAACTTGGGATTAAACCAACACAAGTCAATAGGGTTCTATTATATTTTACTATACTAGTAAAAGTTATAACAATAAATTATAAATAATATCTATAATATAAATAATATACAATATAAATAATATA
>VZTD01003898.1:180016-251154 GCA_013397725.1 Rhagologus leucostigma | reverse complement strand
TATATAATAAAAATAAATAAAATTTAAAATAAAACTATTGTGTTTATTAATTAAATAATAATTCATTTTATTAATTACAGAATTATAAATACAGAATATGGCAAAGTTTGAATTTGTTTCCCTGATGAAGAACTGCAAGAAAAAAATGAAAACTGATAAAAATTCCACAGTGATTTTTCCAGCCAAAAGACACCTGTAATTCTGGGATACACCTGTTCCTGGTTATTTTACAGTCCCATGGCTGCATGCTGAGATCGTCACATTACATTAAAACCAACAAAAGCTGCAATCTGTTTGCAGGTCAGACATCGATAAAAACAACCCCAACAATCAGCGCTCCGTCCACCTGGGAGAAAATGGATCATTTAATACTTCCAGAGCTTTTCCATTACACAAATCCAGGGAAAACAAACACAAATAGCAACTCCGAGATCATGAGAGCTTTTTCCAGAGCACAGGGGTGAGAGCGAACCACTGGAAAATGGTTCCCAGTGGGAACCAGTAAGGAAAAAAGCTGGAAAGACTTTGGATGAGGGATGGAGGGACAGGACAAGAGGAATGGCTTCCCACTGCCAGAGGGCAGGGATAGATGGGATTTTGGGAAGGAATTCCTGGCTGGGAGGCTGGGGAGAGACTGGAATGGAATTCCCAGAGAAGCTGTGGCTGCCTCTGGATGCCTGGAAGTGTCCAAGACCAGGCTGGAGCACCTTGGGAGAGTGGAAGTTGTCCCTGCCATGGCAGGGGTGGGAATGGGATAAGTTTTGGGGTCCTTTCCAACCCCAAAGCCTTCTCCTTTAAAAGTCCTCAGATCTGGGAATTTGGTTTGGCCTTTAAAAAGGTTTTTCTCTCCTGCACTGCAATTTTTTAAATGCTCATGGGGTAAAACACTTTGATCAATTATGTTGATAATGACACAAGAGTGGAATTAGGAGCACAATCATAATTACCATTTTTATGCCTGGTTAATTAATCATAAAATGCTACATTATAGGATTTTTCTCTTTAGTGAAATTCATTATGGAGGCCTCAGCAGCCCTAAATTTAACGTTAAACAAATCAAACCTGGGGTTGGGGCTGTTGGCACAAACATGGCCTTGGATCAGCCACTAAAACAGAGCTTGATGAGCCATTATCCAAAGGGATGGTGGGGGAAAAGCCCTTTCCCACGAAAGATTTCCTCCAGGAGCTGGATTTTGCCTCCTCTGGAATTCACTGGCTGTTGAAAGGGCTGAGCTACCCCAAAAAGTTTGGAGGACAATCTGTGCTTGGAGGAGAAAACTCCTTTTCCTGAGTTTTTGATACAGAGATTCCTAGAGGGAAACCATCCCACATTTTGCTGAGGATAGTTCCTCATCCATGGTCAAGGTACCAGCTCTACCAACAGGATGTAATTCCAAGAGAATTAGAGTGCGGGATCATGGTTTCCTGCCTTGCCAAAACCCTTTTACAAATATTGAATTTTATCACCTAAATATTGAGTTTTATCACCTAAATATTGAACTTTATCCCAGATCCAAGGAGCTTCCCGGAGCACACAAAAGTGTGGGAAAGCCAATTCTTGGAGTTGCATGGGTTTGAAAGGATTAATTTTTAGGATAGATCCCAACCAGCAGCATTGCCATTGTTCCATATTCACTTAGAAAAGCTGCAGCAAATCCCATGGACACCCTCTGGATTTGTCGCCTCTGAGAGTCCACAGGAGAATTCCTGCAGCATCTTTTTCCCACCTCACCCTGGCTCTGGGACATTCAAGGCTTTGGTCTGGGTTGTTTTTATTTTTCTGTTTGGGTTGGAAGGGCAGGGGGTGGAATGAGATGGTTTTTAAGGTTCCTCCCAACCCAAACCACTCTGGGATTCCAGGATTGCACATTCCAGGTCCTTTCTGAGGGAAGCAGCAGGAAGGATTTCGTGGAGCCACCCTAAAACCTGAGCACAGCTTCCACCCCACAACCATCCAGACTCAGAAATACAAAACGGGCTCATGGGAGAGGTGATTTAAGGGGAATAGGACATTCCAAGAGTTCTGGGTCTCCAGGGATAATGGCAGCACATAATTAGCCCAGATTAATTAGCGATATTGCCCATGGCAAGTGAAGATGGGCTCTGTCCTTCCTCTAGGTCTGTGTCCCAACTTAGAAATATTTTCCTGTGTCTGGATCACTCCCAGTGCTGTGCTCCTTCCCAAAGTACTGCTGCCCATCCCACACCACTCCAACACATGGAAGAAATTCAGGATGGGTTCAGCTGCCGGAATCTGTCAGAATTCCATGATAAAACCAATCTCTGTGGGCACAGCTCAGGAAAAGCTTCATCATCTCCACCACCAGTCACGCTCATCACCTCCCTCCTCCAGCTAATCCTGGGATGTATTCCCAGCCCTTCTCCACATGGCTGTGTTCCCGGAAGGGAGTGAGTCTCTTCCCAGAATTCAGGTGATGGATGAGGCCTCCCTGCAGGCTCCAGCCGAGCGTGGACAGCACCGATTGATATTTTCCATTGGTTCAGCTTGGGCAGGGAAATATTGACTGTGGTGGGGACAGGGAGGCTCAGCCTCAGTCACTGTCCCTGCTCAGTGAGGCCTGACCAGGATTTTGGGAAGTGCTGCTCCCAGTTCATGTCCTGGATATTAAATTAAGAGCAGAGCCTGAATTCCAGCAAAAAGGTGGAATATCCCAAGCCCACAACTATGGATTCAACCTTCTCCTGTACTTCTGAGTTTACCCTCCTTCAACAGAATCCACCTTTCCAGAAATAGCTCTCTGACACTTCCGGGAGCATCCATGGGAATTAAGATCCCACGGAAGGATTGTGGCTCCCTCCATCTACACCCTGGTTGGGTTACTTTTATTTTTCTGTTTGGGTTGGAAGGGCAGGGGGTGGAACAAGATGGTTTTTAATATTCCTCCCAACCCAAACTGCTCCGGGATTCCAGGATTAAACATTCCGAGATCTCCCTGTATTGGAGTGCTGGAATTCAGCCTTCTCCACCCAGGCCATGGATGAACAGAGGGAACAACTCCTCAGTCTCCTCCCAGTACTGTTTTCAACCCCAATCCTAAAAGATCGAGGAATGGGATGTTCCTGGCTGCCATCTGCACTCCCAAGATCCCAGATGCATCAGGAGCTTCCCTGAAACTCCTGTCAGCTCAGCACTAGAGGGGCCATTCCATGTGCATCCAATCTGACAGGACATCCCCACCACGGCTGCCTCTCGATAAACTGGATTATCCAGCAAATCCTGCTGCCTCAGGCACCTTGTAGTATTTCCCAGGATGAAGATATCTCCAAGTGTGTGGGCACTGCCGTGTGTCTGTCTGATCCCAGAATTTCTCATCCCTCCACCGCGGCAGCCAGAATTTTTGTCAGCAGAGAATCAAGTGGGGCAAGTGGCTGCAGAGCCACAGATCTCTGCTTACACCTTCAGTCCAGATATTCTGGAACATAAGTGGGTCAACTCCAAAATCCAGGCTTTGGCTTTCCCAGATCTGCCCTCAAGATGTTGTTCCCTGTTTTCCCCAGCGGTTAAACCATCACCTCAGCCTGGAGCAGATTTTTAGTCTGGGGCTGCTCACTGGGATCAGACTGGGAGTTTCTCCCACATCCCTGGAGTCCATTTCCATGGGAATAGCATCTAATCATTGGGATCATGGCTCACAAATGATCAGATGGATTTTAAAAGTATCTCCATGGAGTTTTAAACTGGAAATTAGTAGCACCAGGTTGTTCATCCCTGCTCCAGCAGGTCCAAGGCTCAGGAATGGCTTCACTCAGAGACAACAACTCTGAATTCTGGCTTTAACTGAGGGCTGGAATTACTTTCAGTTAAAACTTGGGTAATGCAGATGTCCAAGAGATCCCAGGAATTTCTGATAGATCCAACACATTTGGCAGCTGTGCCCATGGAGCCTTCAAATGTTTGGATGACAGGAATCAGCTGGAAAACCAGGACAATAAAATCTTTCCTCCCTCCCAGGAGAGACACAAACCCTCACCCACAGAGCTCTGTGGCTACGCTGGACTCCCAGAAAAATTCAAGGCATCCAAGACCTTGTTATCCCTAAAAACTGCCTGAATCCAAACCTGTGGCTGACCTCACGAACCAGGATGTTAACGACTCACCAGGAATAACCAGGATATCCTTCAAGTGGGGTTTAAAGGATTCCAGCTGCTGGGATAAGCGGTGGGAGATGGCAGCAGATGCTGTGGCTGAGCTCTGTGAGGGCATCCAGTCATCCCAATCCGCCAGGAGCTGTCAGCTCAGGGAACTACACAAAAAATCGATCCCAGGAACCACCAAGAGTATCCAGGAACAGTTAACAGAGGAATGGAGAAAGCCAGAGCAGTTCAACAGGATTGAGGAACAATCCAGCACGCCATAAATGTGTGGGAAAGGCCTTTGCTGGCATCACAGGGAAGAAACCCCAAGTGCAGATCCTCATAATCCTCAGACAGCCACGACAAAACCAAGAAGGAGCGAAGATTTTATATTGATGGGAGTTTTCAGCCGTAAGTCCCTCTTGGTTCCTAAAGTTGGAAAGGTGGGAATGTCCAGGACTATCCTAGCTTTGGCACAGCACATTCCTGAGCTGGGGAGGAACCTGCAGCATCTCCTCTCTCTCTTTCTTGAGCTACTTACTGCTCTTGATCAGCCCAGAGCTCTCTCAGAGAGCTCATGAGAATGGGTTCATTTTCTCAGGAAACTAAGATTTGCTTCTTCCTCCTCATATCTGGGCCTGTTTTCCTCTGCTCGCCCAGGGCCTGCAGGGGTGAGAGGCCAGAGGAGCTGTTTTGGAAGTTGCTCCCTGTGGTTTGTTCTGTAAATTGATATAACTGAATTCGCACTCTCGGGGCAGCTTTGCAAAGAGAAGGTAGAAGACAATTTTTGGATTAAATACAGAGGTGTCAAAGACATCAAACAATGCAAGGCCCAGCTTTGCTAAATTGTCTGCACAGTGAGCGCTGTGGGACTCCCAGGCAGGGCCATGCTGTGGCTTTCAAAACTCTTCCTTGTGCACCTGCTGATGGATTATTTGGATTACAGGCTCTCGAAAGCGAGCAGCTTGTGGATTTTGAAGGACAAGCTCGTTTATCCTGAGGTTCCCACCACAGTGGTGGCCGTCATCTGCCACTGATTTCCCATTTGTGCCGGTGGTGGCTCTGCTGGAAACCACGTGAGGGTGAGGAAGTGCTGGCTCTGAGCACAGCTGTCGCGTCACATCATTGTCACAGGGATTTGAGGTGCCTGTGCTGAGGCTGGACAGAGATGTCACACACAGAGGTGTGACAGTGACTCTCCTGCAGACACCTGATCCAGCTGAGGCCACTTGGTGCATTACTCTCCGTGTTCAGCATCTTTCACTTCCCACCCCACTGAGTTTTGGGGCATTTTCCATCTGTGTGGGCACCTTGCTCTGGTGTCTCGTGGCTAAAATGAGCTTTGCAAGGCAGCAGGGGGAGCTTAGGGCTGGGGATCTTTAAAACCACCCCCCAGAGCTGCAGCAGTGAGACAGGAACAGAAGTTAGACCGAGCCTTGCCAGAAGCTTGACTGGGATCAGCACGGATCTGCCAGAGATGTTCTGTGGTTTTGGAGTGCCTTCCCTTCCTTGGAGAATGTTTCAGCACCCTGGACAGGGAGAGGACTAGATTTCCCTCTGTGGGCAGGGATTGCTTCTCTCGATCAGCCTCGACATCCTGAGGAATTCCTCATTTTGAAGGAAGCACTGAAAGGAGTTTAAATTTCCCGCTGCACAGTTTGATTCCAGGCTGTCAACACCTCTGTGGAAGGATCACTGAGGTCGGAAAAGCCCTTTAAAATCGAGTCCAAGCACTCCCCAGCACTGCCAAGGCCACCACTAAGATATGTCCCCAAGTGCCACATCTGCACATCTACATTTCCTATAAAGATCCAGAGTCATCCTACAGACACCTCACTCCATCCATCTTTAATGGGGATCAGGTCTTTTTGGGGCATTTGGGTTACGGTTAAAAAAAAAAAATCCCTCCTTGTTCCACAAATTACTATGGATATTCATAATAACCCCCGGAATGAGCCCCACCACCTCCCAGCTGGCCAAGGCATTCCTTCCTCCTGTTGCTGGTGTGAGACAAAGCCAGTTTCCGCCTCAAAATCCTTGGAAAAGGTGAAGGCCTGTCCTGTGCAGTGCTTTGATATCCCAGGATAATAAAAGGGAAAAAACTGCTGGAAGAGAGCAGCACCCTTTGGAGTCTATCCATGGAGAGGTGGCACAGGTCATATTTTAGATCCTCCAGCTGAAGATCCCATAAAAATCTCTCCTGACTGGGGATAAATGGCTGTTCTGGAGCCGTAAACTTGAGTGCATGTGAGTAAATACAGTATTGACTCATTCCAGGGACTGCTTCCGTGGGGAAAATCAACTCCAAAATGGAATTCATGAAAGATAAAGATCTTTAGGGTCACTTCCCCCTCCACGACTCTCTCTGACTGTTCCTCTGACAATATTACTTTTTGGGCATAGAGCATGATAGGGGATACACACGATAGAGTCACCCCAAGACATTCGGGCAGCACTGGAAACCAATAAAAGCCACTCAAGAGCTCTTTCAGCCCAAAAACAGTCCCAAATTCCAGCTGCAGATTCTCTGGGACTCTGGATGAGCTGGAAAGAATCAAAAGACACCTCAAACTCCTTGCTTTGGGTTTCTCTAACAGCATCCATATTTCGGAATGTCCATCCAACACATCCACACTCATCATGGCTGCATCCATCCAGCCATGGAGAAGCTGGAAAGCCTCCCTCAAATCTTGATCACAGACATTAATTGGCTCTTTTTGGTTTCATTTTGGTTTCCAGGCTGGGAGAACTTCCCTGTGCTGCCAGGGGAGGTGTGGGAGCAGATCCCTGAGGTTGTAACCACCGTGAGGCTGATTGTGAGAAGGAATTTATTTATCTCCCACATTCCATGTATTTCCTGGAGCGGGCAGAGGCTCCGGAGCTGAGCAGCAGCATTGTCCCTGCAGAAAGCTCAGGTCAAGCACAAGATGCTCCCTTGGAGAGGTATTTGAACTTTAAAAAGCTTGGAAGACTTTGGGAATATCCTCAAGGAGCAGGGACATCACCTCTGCTCCCACTTTTTGTGCAGGAAGGAGAGACCATTAAACGGGATCTCAACAACTCAAGTGAGTCTCAGCTCCAAATAATTCCATTTTAATTTTAATAACTAAAAAATTTAAATAATTATTTTAAAAATAAATAATGAAATAATTTAATTTTAATAATCCAATTTTAATGGAACACCTGATTCCATGCCTAACAAGAATTCTACCAAGCTTCACCTTCACCTCATTTTAACTCGAAACCACCACAAACATTTCTGCTGTTTTTCATTATAAAACAGAGCCAGATCCGGATCATGATCCATGGGAAAGCAGGAGAGGGCATTTGAGGGCAAAAATAGAAATAATTTAATAAGGAAGGCGAGGATTGCTTAGGAAGCAACATTTGGCCAAGCTCAGTTCCCACTTCCGTGGCATTTCCAGGCAATAAGAGGTGGAATTAGGGAAAGGAAAGAAATGTTTGGCAGATGGGAGGGGATGAAAAACTCTCTCCAGGCCAGGGATAGAGAGAAAACAGTGGAATTTGAACATTATTTCAACTTTTTTTTTTTACATTAAATATTTAAAATCTTAAATCCAGCAGATTTGGGAGGAATTTTGCAATCCAGTCAGCAAGGTCAGGATTTTCCTGACCTGAATCGGTGTGAAAATTACACAGATAATGACTTGTGAGATTAGGTGGTAAATGCGCATCAGTATTTAAAGGATTGAAAAGTCATTCTCAGGATAAATTTCCACCTTTTATGACTTTTCAATTGGGAAAAGTTGGGTTTTCCTCTGTTCGGGAATGAGGCAGCCAAGTGGGCACCGCTCCAAAGCTTCCAAAAACATCATGGGGGCGTTTTTGGTGACCTGATAATCTCAAAACCGAATTTTTTTAATCATCGCTGCCTCTAAATGAAACCTGCAGGATCCACCAGGCAATATTTAGAAAGAGAGTCTGGAAATGAGGGAATTAGAGCTGTCTCCAGGAGTTATTTCCATGTGGCTTTCCCATGGATCCTGATGGGATTTAATGTCACCTCGAAGGGCAGCCAGCGCCTGGATTTCGTTCTTATTTACAGCCCATTATCTGAAGTACAACGCAGGGAATGGCTGCGCGCAGGAGATGAGGATTTAACAGCAGGCAGGGAATAAAATGGGATAAAACCGGGAGCTCCCATCCCCTCCCTGCTCCGGAGCGTGCTGAGGAATGGGACGCACAAGGGGCAGAAATATGGAATTCCATTAGCCAGAGGAGAACTCTGCAAGCAATAAAGGGAGAGGTGTGAGAGCATAAATAATCCCCTCTCATAAAACACCCCACTCCAATTAGCACCAGTGCCAGGCTGGGAGGAAATTCCAGGCTGGAATGAGGGAGGTTTGTTTCGTGCACAGTGTGGCTGCTCCTGGAGTCACCAGGTTTTAACCAGGTTTTTTAACATTTATCACTTCTCTTTTTGGATATAATTTGGTTTCTTTGACCCTTTCCCTGTTGCATCCTGCAGCCTGGTCTTTTTCCAGCCCAAACCCCTGGCGGAGGGTCCACATCATGGAATTCCAGAAAGGTTTGGGTCGGAAGTGATCTTAAATCCCATCCCATTCCACCCCTGCCATGGCCAGGAACAACTTCCGCTATCCCAGGGTGCTCCAACCCAACCTCAGACACTTCCAGGGATCCAGGGGCAGCCACAGCTTCTCCAGGAATTCCAGCCCAGCCCCTCCCCACTCTCCCAGACAGGAATTCCTTCCCAATATCCCATCCATCCCTGCCCTCTGGCAGTGGGAAGCCATTCCCTGTGTCCTGTCCCTTCATCCCTTGTCCAAATCCCTCTCCACCTCTTTCCTTCCTGGTTGTCATGGCTTTGCAGGCTCCACCATTCCAGGCCCTGATCCCACAGGTCCTGGCAAACAGAAGAATTGAAAGGACATTTTTGGCTGTTTTGATCTCTTCCGTAAATAATTCTCCACCGAAGAATATGGAAATAAAAGAATAATCTAAAAAAAAAGACTCCCGAATTGCCATCTTCTCTTTCAGCACCTCCTGTTTCAACTTCCAGCCCCCCAAAACAGCACAAATGCGACCCCACTCTGCTCCAAAATGAAGACAGGAGAATTGTCCACATTTCCCGTCTAAGCTTTCCCGTAAATCCCCAATTTCTCTCTTTCTCCACCTTCTCAGGTGGCACAGATCAACATTTTCCACGAGAGAAGAGACCTGGTGAGAAGCCAGCCTGGTAATTCCTGCCCTCTTTTGTTTGAAATCAGGTGATTTATCCGGGGAGGAGTCTCACTCCACAACCGTGTCGTTGTTTTGTTGCCCTCACTCTCGTTTTCCGATTTCTGGAGCCATCCAAGCGTTTTAACTCTGCCTCACCAAGGATTTGCATTCAGTTTGGGGAAAAGGCTTCTCACAGCACTGAATGGTTCCAATTAATCAGATCGTGATTTCTCTCTGCTGGCTGCGTCTCTGAAATTAAATTATTGCTCATTTGCTGACTCCAAGTAGGAAAATCGTTTCTGGAGAACAGAAGATCTGACAGAGGACGCAGCTGGAAGCTGTTAAAGAATGGAGCATGAATTTCCTGAAACACTTCAGTAGAAGTTTCCTCAACACTTCCAGACAAAGAAAACAGGGAAAGAGGAAGGCTTTAACTCCTCTTGGTGTGACAGAGGTGACAAAAGTCACCACAAACCCCAGTTTTAGAATCCCAAAACGGTTTGGTTTGGAAGAGATCAAAGCTCATACCATTCCACCCCTTCTGTGGGCACCTTTCACCATCCCAGGCTGCTCCAACCTGGCCTTGAACACTTCCAGGGATAATTTAGTCCTTAAACTGCATCCTTCAGATTCAGGAAATAAAGACCAATTCCAGCCTATTTGTGGCTATTTTTTCCCTGTTTTCTCCTGTCCAAGGTAATTTCCTCCTCCTGTGGCTCTCAGGGTGGAGCCTCCCTTGGAAGTCACGGCCAACGACACAGGAAAACTTCCAACCCTCAGAGCTCCTTCTTGGAATGTTCAATCCCAATAAAGAACTCCCAGCTCAAACACCATTTCCTCATCCGTCAGCTCCATGATTTCGGCAGGCTGGATGTGCCAGCTCCTGCTTTAACCCACATTTATTTCAAGAATGGCACAAATAAACACAGCCTGGGGAAAAAAAGCCATTTATTTTTCCTCTATTAATCCCAGTATTTTAGGATCTGCCTGTCAAATATTTTAAGGATTTTTTTCCCCCAGTCAAAAAGGTGCTTGTCCCTGTCAAATAACAGCTGCTCCTACAAGGAATATTCATATTTTCATGTTGGCTTTACCAGGAAAATGGGATGAGAAACTTGGGACAGGACCCTGAGAAACCTTGGAATGGGCTTGGAGCAACCTGGGATAGGGGAAGATGTTCCTGCCCACGGGAGGGGATGGAATAAAATTATCTTCAAGCTCCTTTCCAACTCCAAACATTCCAGGATTTTAAGAAAAGAGGGATTTAGCATTTTAAAAATGGAATTGCTGTTACGTGAGCAAACAGTGTAGAATTAATAAACGCGTTTCTTGCTCAAGTGCTGTTGGGGGGACTTCAGTTACAGCAAAATTTAAATTTTACCGCACAGCAAAAGCATCAAAACATAAAAAGGAAAATATTCCTGAGCCTGTATTCCCTCATAAAATATACTGGGATGAGGTGTCACATTTAACATGGAATTCAAAGTTTTCCAGAACCGAACCCCTCCTACCCCATCTGGCTGTGGAAGGACCACAAATTCACAGAGTTCCCATTGGTTTTTTCCAAGCCAGGAAAAAACCAACTTTTCAGGTGATTATTATTCCGTATTTTATTCCCGGCTCAGGGAATAAAAATATTTAAGCCCCTGCACTTCAGTTCAGCCAGGAAAATTCCCTAAAATCCACTTTTTTATGAACAATTAACAGCTTTACTCTCACATCTGTCCTCCTTTCACCACCGCACACCCAGGAGCCAAATTCCATCTGCTGTCTGCAGCTCCCACCAGGAATTCCAAGTTCTGGGCTCCACTCCTGCCCACCAGGAATGCTAATCCATCACCAGAAGTACTGCCTTTTGCTCAGAGCTCCCCCAAATCCAGCAGGAAAGCTCCAGGGATCCGCAGGCTGCATTCCTGCTGCTGTATCCGTGCCATGCATCATTGGGATGGAATTTGGGAAGGATGCTGGTGAATCCCAGGCCTAGCTTAGCTTTGGGTTTTTGCTTTATTCCTCATTTTTATTCCCTGATTAACCCCTCTCAGTGTCTGTGGCATTGCCCTGGGATGTTTTCCTTGGAAACCCCAGTGCTGGGAAGGAGGGAACATCCCTCCATCCCTCAGCTTCTCCCACTGGGCTGGGAATGGGAAATGTGGGACAACAGGAGGATCCTGGGTGTTAAATCAGATTTTTGGCTCAGATCCAAGGGCAGGTGACAGGAACACAAATATTCCATATTTCTGAGCACTCCAAAGATCCCACAAGCTCTGGGGGTATCCAATGGGGATACCCAATGGAGCAGCAGGAAAAGCCGTCCTGAGGAAAGGATAGAGCAGGACAGAGGGATTTTTATCATCAGGGTTGTTATTCCAACCAGTCCCACCAAATTTCCACAGACAAGCTGGAAATCTCCTGGCCAAGACCAAGATCAGGCACCACTTCCCAGGAAGCTGATTCCCGCACACCTCCAAGGCCTCGGGAATCAGCTCGTAATCCCAGGAATGGGGAAACCAAACAACCTGGCCAGCCCTGGGATGCTCCTTGGGAGCCCCTCCGAGATCCAGACACAATCAGCCCCAAATAATCCCAAAATCCAGGAAAAAATCAGGGAAAAGGCAAAAACACAGGCTGTGCTGTAAATAAATTTGTCCAAAAGTGATTTTAATTAAGGTTTAAAAGGACAGGATCAAAACTGCACTGCAGGCAAAGCTGAGCATACTCCCAGCCCCAATCCCGAAATCTTTTTCCAGCTCTCCCAGAGCAAAACTGTTCCCATTTCCATCCCCCAGAGGCGTCAAGCAGAAAACAAATCAATCCCTGACCAAACTTTTGAGGATTGATTCTCTGCTTGGACCTGCCCACCAGAAATCAAGGAAGCTGCAGGGATTTCCTCACTTGCAGTTGGATCCCAGCATCCCATCCTGCCTGGGGATGGAACTGGAGCTGTGGGATTCTCCCAGCATTTCAGCGAATGCACAACACTTCATTTGACTCCTATTGAAGCGGAATTAGAGCGAAACAATTCATTTCAAAGACTCAGATTGCTCAAATAATATTTCTGTTGAAGCCCATGCCAAGCTCAGCCTCGTTAATTACGTCTTTGGTCATTAATATTAGAGCTGCTAATCATAATCACAGATTAACGAGTGTGGATCCCATTGTGAGCCTGCCAAGCCCGAGCTTGGGTTTGGAATTTTGAGCTGGAGTCAGTTTTAAGCTTTGATTTTCACAACAGGCTGAGTTTTATTTGCTCGGTGACTTCACACACGTGGAGAGGAGAGGGAATTCTGCCTGCACCACACACCAGATTTCCTAATAAATTCCCTAATGAATCCCCCACTGTCACACAGGATCTGCTGGCGCTTCCGACCACAACATCCATGGCTTTGTAATGAACTTCCTACTCCAGCGGAAAAAAGGGAAAATACCCATTTTTACAGCTGGCTGTGGCAACAATTGGAGCTCATCCCTATAAAAAACGAGTGAGGAAACCCCTCAGATTCCTATGAGAATTTTGTTCCAAGCCAGGAAAACCCAACCTTTAAGGTCATTATTATCCCATATTTTATCCCCAGTTCAAGGAGTTACAAACATTTTAGCTCCTGCACCTCAGGGGCTCAGTTTGAGTGGCCTCAATTCTGCCCCAATTCCAGCGGCTCCAGATCCTTCAGGAATTAAGAATCTGTAAGGAACCAGGTAAAGACAATAATTCCCCCCACAGCAGAGCAGCTCTGGAGGGGAAGACTAAGGAGCCGATTAACTGAGCAGGACACATTTATTCCTCCAGCTCCGGTCGATAGATCCCGATTTTTGTTAATGGGAAGCCCTTTGGTTGGGAATGCAGGAGCTCAGCCGTCAGCAGCACTGTCCTGCTCTCAGACCAGCCCCAAATTTGCAGTTTAACGGTGCACAGCAGGCAGTGGGAGCAGAGAGCCACAACTTATTGCCCGCTCCGCTCTCCTTGTGCTTCTCCCAAAGCTCAGCCCTTCCTGGGCAGCACCAGCTCACCCCAGGATTGACAGATCCGAAATCATCGACGGCAGCAGCCGATCAATGCCCTGACAGGGCACAGAGAGACCCAGAGAGCACCACACCTCATTAACTTCCACCCCACGAGCTGCATTTTGTTTCCCTTCAAGGCTTGAAACCCAAGTTTTCACAGAATTCCACGTCGATTTCCAAGTTAAATCCCCTCTTATCCCACGAGTGGGGACTCCTTCCGCCACCCCAGCTTGCTCCGAGCTCCATCCAACCTCACTGCAAAGAAAAAATCCCGAACTGCCTCCTTAAAAAAAGAGGAATCAGAAGATGGGGCCCTGATTCTTTTGAAGTGACAGATTTCAAACACACACTCGGCCACCAGACATGTGACAAATGGATCAGTGGCAGGAGACGGAGTGTAAATCCAATATTTCTCACTGATAAATCGCTGCTCTTCCATTTCTGTCAAGTCCTGGTTTTCCGTTTTAATTCCCTGTGACAAAGCAGCAGGGTTTCAACATTCCCTTCCCACAAAGCCAAACCTCCGCGCTCTGCACAGCCCCAGTAAAAATCAGGAATTATTATTATTATTATTATTATTATTATTATTATTATTATTATTATTATTATTATTATTTCTATTATTTCTATTATGAACCCTCAGGAAGCAGCTGCGTCAAACTGGTGGAAAACTTCCTGGCCACAACCAGGTTTGGAACGAAACCCCCACACCAAAAAAAATCTGGATTTCATTTTAGTGATGAGTCCAGATGGGTTAAATCAGGATATAAAGGGGAGACAGGCTGAGAAAGCAGCACAATTATCCATCCATAAACCCAAAATACCAAATTATCCCATTCTTGCCCCAAAACACCCCCAAAGCCGCAGTGCCAAGGACATTTTGCTGAGCCTGAGAGCTCCTCAGCTCATTAAATATTCACTTTTCACCAAAGAAACACAGCCCCCATCCAGCAAATCCCAGCCAGATCCAGCCCAGAACGCTATCAAACACATCTCTGATAAGAGAAGGGATGAGTGGCCTGTTTTCCCAGGACTGAAGAGTGCTCATGGAGAGCCTGCTGGGAGCAGAGGAGGACGTCAGGGATAATCGAGCAGCCCTGCTGATGGGGAGCTGCTCAATTACCAGGGCTTTGATGTGGGAAGGAAACAAAGAAATGGGGGAAAAAGGCAAAAAAAAAAAGGAAAACACTTCATATCTCGCATGAAATAGTGAAGGCTTCACAAAGGGAACAGCATTTGAGATGATGAAACACTGGAAGGTTGTGGAAATAAAGGCTCACAAGAATATCCAGCGTGGAGTGGCCGGAGAGGAGGGGAAGCAGCTCCAGCCGAGCTCCAAAGAGGATTTAGGGAGCTGTGACTCCAGCCAGGAGAGAGATCCAAAGCCGAGGGACTTTCTAATCTCGTTTTTAGGGATTCAAATCTTCTCCAGCCCAGCAAGGAGGGAAATCTGGAGTGCAGGGAGGGTGTTGCTGCATCCAGACTTACCGACAGGATCGGCTCGGGATGGTGGCTTTAAATCCCACATCGGGAAAAGGCATTCCCAGGTAAACCCACCCAGGCTGGCACCTGCACCCAAACTGCGCAGAACATTCCCGAAAAAGGGTTGGAATTCGGGCAAATCCCACAGGCTGCGCCCAGCCCGTCGCCCGTGCTTGTTTAGGGTGGTGGTGCCCAAGCTCTGCCCTGGCACGCGGAAGCTTCGCCAGCTCTTTTCCAAACCAACCCATTCCCTGCAGCAAAACTCATTTTGTGGAGGTTCCCAGAAAATTTCCTCCACCCTTTCTTGTCACCATTCCCTCATTATCCAGTATAAACAATCATGGAATGGTTTGGGATGGAAGGGAATTTAAATCCCATCCCGTTCCTGCCTCCTGCCATGGGTAGGGACACCTTTCCCGATCCCAGGGTGCTCCAAGCTCCATCCAATCTGGCCTTGGACATTGCCAGGGATCCAGGGGCAGCCACAGCTGCTCTGGGAATTCCAGCCCAGCACCTCCCCACTCTCCCAGCCAGGAATTCCTTCCATATATCCCATCTGTCAGTGGGAGCCATTCCCTGTGTCCTGTCCCTCCATGCCTTGTCCCCAGTCCCTCTCCAGCTCTCCTGGAGCCCCTTCAGGCCCTGCAAGGGGCTCTGAGCTCTCCCTGGAGCCTTCTCCTCTCCAGGTGAACATTCCCAGCTCTCCCAGCCTGGCTCCAGCTCTTGGAGCATCTCCATGGCCTCCTCTGGACCTGCCCCAACGGCTCCACATTTTTCCCGGTGCCAAGGATTCCAGAGCTGGATGCAACAGTCCAGGTGGGGTCTCACCAGAGCAGTTACGTTGACATCTCATAAACACTTCCCTAAAATCTCATGAGCAATTCCCAGAAGAAAATATCCCTTGACTGTAATTGGCAGGAGTTGACATTTCCCCAAATTTCCTTCTGGAGAGCCTGAGGTTAAATATCCTGATTTTTAGGTGGGGGAAATGCAGATTCAGGTGGGTAAAACTTGTGTCCATCCTCCCACCCTGCTGCTGTGACAATAAAATAATTAATATATTAATAATATGCCGATAAGGGATGAGCTGAGAAGGACAGGAGGTGTAGGAGGATGTGGTCATGGCTCAGCTTTTCCCGGGAAAAAGAAATCTCCAGGTGGGGGGAATTTTCCACCCTTTGCTCTTTATTATCTATAATTTTCAAGAAATTGGGGTAAGAACACTTCTGGTTTGCCTTTTTTTTTAAATTAATCCCAAAATTAATAAAAATCCCAAGATTAAGATCCCAATTTTTTTTAAATTTATCCCAGACTCTGCACCTCCTTCCTTAGGAAAACTCCCACAACCAGGACTGGATTCACAGGGAACAGTTCCAACCTAAAATCCTCCCTGAAATCCCTCTTTGTGCTCAGAATCCCGGGATCACTTTCGATCTGGCTCTTCCTGCCAGGAAAGGGTTTGGGCTCATCCCAGCCCAGACTCTGCACCTCCTTCCTTACGAAAATTCCCACATCCAGGACTGGATTGACCAGGAACAATTCCACCCTAAAGTCCTCCCTAAAGCCCCCGTTTATGCTCAGAATCCCGGGATCACTTTTGATCCGGCTCCTCCCTGCCAGGAAAGGGTTTGGGCTCATCCCAGCCCAGACTCTGCACCTCCTTCCTTAGGAAAACTCCCACATCCAGGGCTGGATTCCCAGGGAACAGTTTCACCCTAAAGTCCCCATTTGTGCTCAGAATCCCGGGATCATTTTCGATCCGGCTCCTCCCTGCCAGGAAAGGGTTTGGGGTCATCCCTGCCCTACTTCTTAGGACAACTCCCACATCCCAGAGTCTCCCCCAGGTGTGCCAGGGCTTGTTCCCATCTCTTATCCCAGGAATTAACACAATTTCTTCCCAGAAGAAGGAAAGAACTCATCAGCCCAGCCGTGGCAGGACCTATTTAGCTGCAGATTGAATAAAAATCACCTCAGTGATGCCAGCCAGGCTAGCATTTGGTGACAACGCACCCCCAGAACAATCCTTGCAGGGACTGCAGGGCCACCAGGGCCACCAGGGCCTCATGTCACCGCCCAGGCACAAACTGTGGCACAAAAATTGTCACCGGCTCAACGACGCAGCAGCAAACAGGGCAGCGCTGCCCAGGATCATCCAGCTTGGAAAACCCCAAGGATTCATCCTGTGATCCCACACCAGGCAGCTTTGAAGGCTTCAGATGCCTGTGGAAGGATGGATTGGGATGGGTCCCATGGATTTCGGAGCGCTGCTGGGACGGTGAGGTGCTGGAGCATTCGGATTTTAAGGATTGGGCTGATTTGATGGTAATTTAAACTCTTAAAGGCAGATTTTAAACTAAACCAGTGGTCTCGGCTTCCTCCATGGCCAACAGCATGACAGACACACCTGAAAAGACAATTCCCGTCAGGGAATCCCAAAAATACTCAGGATTTCCAGCTGCATTTGGCCTGGAACGCGACGGAATTAGCAGCATTTTGTGCTGCTGCAGCAATGAGGTCTCGGCTGCAGCTTCTCTTTGTCTCTCTTCTGCTCCCTTTTAATCAAGAGCACAAAGGAAGGCAGATGAAATCAGCCCCTTGATTGCTGGGGACGGGAGCTGGAAACAAACAGGCTCCGAACAATTCCAAGCAGAAGGAGCTCGGGATGCAGAATCTCCTTAGAGGAGGAGTTAAACAGACAGGAAAACCTAAACCAGCTTTGTTGGGATCCTCACGCAGCAAAGGGCTTTCGGTGTGGTCACAGAGGTGGGGAGGGTGTTGCAGGTTGGAAGTAAAAACCCAGTTTGGGGAAAAGCTGAGCGAAGAAAAATAATCCAGGGATTTTCTGTTCTGCAGGAATTGCGTCACCACCATGGCTGTGCCAGGAAGGTGCTGAGTCAGATCCTGGGAATTCCAGAATCCCAGAATGGTTTGGGTTGGAAGGGATCTTAAATCCCATCCAGTTCCACTCCTCTGTCATGAAACACCTCCCAGTATCCCAGGTTGCTCCAGCCCGGCCTTGGACACTTCCAGGGATCCGAGAGCAGACACAGTTTCTCTGGGAAATCCGTTCCAGTCTCTTCCCAGCCTCCCAGCCAGGAACTCCTTCCCAATATCCCATCTAAATCTCTCCTCTTTTGGTTTAAAACCATTCCCCTTCTCGTTTCACCACCTGCCCAAGGAAAAAGTTGCTCTCCCTCTCTTTCATGTCTCCTCTGAGCAATGGAAGGCCACGAAGAGGTGTCTTCCCACAGCCACCGCTTCTCCAGGCTGAAGGAAAACTTCCAGCAGGGAAAAAGTATTTGGAGAGACTGAAAATCTCCATGAAGTTAATTACAGCCATCAAAAATCCCCTCTGAGAGCTGCTGCTTTTCCAGACACTGTCTGAGGAGGAAAACACCCCAGAAACCACCTCCAGATGGGCTGAGGATGGTCCTGAGCCAGAGGTGGCTCATCCTGTTTTTCCTGTGTTTTCTTGGGATTCAGGAATTGGTAATTGACTGCAGCAGCACTAAATTATCTTTTCTCATGCTGACTACTCCTGTCAGGTCCCTAAAATCCCACTCAGCTTCCCAGGAATCTCCTGGGCCTTGAATTTTGGACCCACCACATCCTCAGGAAAAGCCAACGTGGTTTATTTGTCCCTTTGAATCCCGACCCACCCCGATATCAGCTTTGTACTCAAAGCTTTGCTCCCAACGGGATTTTTTTCCCCCCCAGTTCTACTATTTGGCTCAAGCCAGTCTGTGCTTCTTTCCTGTTCCCCCCTCACGGTCGGCTGCCGGCTCCATCAGTTACACCAAGACCAAAACACAACCGGATGCAGCAGCAGAAATCCTTTGCTACACTCAAACCCTCGCCCATAAATAAGCTCCCCACACCCAGATGGGTTCGCTCTGAAGATTTTATCAGGCTCCCTTTGTGGATGCTGCTGAAAGTCAGGAATTGCAGGGCTTGGAGGTGCGAGTTCATTATTTTTTATCCCCAAAAAAAACCTGCCCTGTGCATACATCTCCATGCCAAGCAGGAATTCCTTTGGCTGACTAAAATTCCAACAGGATTCGACAAAGCATTGGCTGCTTGTGTGTTTAAACCCACGACAACCCTGACGTTTTACCAGGTTTTTGCTCCAGGCGTCGGATAATTCCCATTACGATTTCAATATTTACAGAAATCAAGGCCCCAGGGGTTTCCCTGCTCAGGTGTTTCGTTCAAAGCACCTCGGAGGAAGTTGATGGGCTGGGATCGTCTTTCTTCCTGGGCCAGGCTGGGACTTAATCTGGCTGAGAGGAAAAATGTCTCTGGGAATACGACAGCAGTGAAAGGAAAGCCATGGAAAACCTCCATCGGATAAAATGGGAAACGCAGGGATAAAGGATGAGGAAAAGGCTGAGGTCCTTCTTTGCCTCAGTCTTTAATAGCAAAGCCACTCATTTTCCAGGTATCTGAGCTGGAAAACAGGGATGGGGAGCAGAATGAAGCCCCCAGTCCAAGGGAAAATGGTCTGGGAGCTGCTGCAGCACTTGGATACTCACAAGTTCATGGGAATGGATGGGATCCCCTCAAAGGCTCTGAGGAAAGTGCTCATGGAGCCCCTCCCCATCATTTTCCTGCAGCTGTGGTACCTGGGGAGGTCCCAGGTGACTGCAGGATCCCACATGGGACAAGAAAGGCTGGAAGGAGGATTCAGGGAACTCCAGGCCTGTCCGCCTGAGCTCAGTGCCAGGGAAAGTCATGGAGCAGATCATCCTGGATGCCAGGAAAACCCCGGGATCAGTCTCAGCCAGTCTGGGTTTGTCAAAGGCAGGTTCTGCGTGACCATCCTGATCTTCTTCCATGGCAGCAGGACCTGCTCGGTGGATGAGGGAAAAGCTCTGGGTGTGACTGCCTGGACTTCATAAAGGATTTCCTGCTGTTTCCCACAGACTCCTCCTGGACAAACTGCCTGCTCCTGCCTTGGATGGGTGGATACAATACTGGGAAGTGGTGGGAATGGAGTTAAACCCAGCTGGTGGTCGCTCCCAAGGCTCAGTCCTGGGGCCAGCCCTGTTTAACACCTTCATTGATGATCCATCCGGATGAGGGCATGGATGCGCCCCCAGCTCCAGAATTCCGCTGTTTGATGAATTCCACCTTTAATGTGCCTGGAGAGGCGTTTCCAGCAGCTTTTTCAGGATCCAGAAACTCAGCTTCCTCACAGACCTGCCCAGCACCGGCCGCAACGAGCCCATTGCCCCAAGGGGTGTCCCTGGCACAACCGCACTCTCTGCACCAATAAACACATCCCAAAAAGGGCTTTTCCGTGGAATTCTTTGCCACTGGAGCTTTCTCTCCTTCCTGCCGTAAAACTACGGAGTTGCTGACCTGGACACAACACAAGTATTGCACTGAAGTGAACAGGACTGGTTTTATATGGATTTACTCCTCTTGGGATTAGCCTCTGGATCCCTTCCAGCTCAGGATATTCCATAATTCCATGCAGAACAAACAGATTTACCCATCAGTTTTTTCCACCCGCAATGGCCTGTTCTCCCTCCGGGGTTGTGTCGTTTATTCCCACAGATGTGAAGACAATGAAAGGTGGAGCAGCAGGATGAAATAAATATTTAGAAAAATAGGGAAAGAGGAAAACCAGAGCCAGCCCAACCTTCTGGAACACATCAGTTTTATCTGCCGCGATAAGAGCCACGGGAACCTGCCGAGCACTCCGGCTTTCGGTGACTTATTGTGCTCTGAAAGGTCTGGAAACGGCATTAAACCAAGCAGCAGAATAAAAACGAGCTGGAATAATGGATCGAGGACTCGCTGTGCAGTTTCCTGTCGGATGAAAGTCAAACGAGCAGTGGGCAGTTCAGGGACACGCCTGGAGCTCGAGAACATCCAAAAAAAAAAAAGGACGTTTTTCACCTGTCATTGATGAAAAGCAAAGACCGGAACAAAACAAGGCTCTAAATAGAAGGCTCCAGATGGATCCTGGCTGACAGAGTGGAAGAATTTTCATATTCTGCCTCATAAATACCAAGAATTTGGACGTTTTCACTCTGGACGCCCTCTGGGGCACTCCTTCTCTCCCAGGTCACCTCCACGGGACAGGATGCTCCAAGCTTCATCTAGCCTGGATGAGTTGGACACTTCCAGGGATCCAAGGACAGCCACAGTTTCTCTGGGAATTCTGTTCCAGTCCCTCCCCACCCTCACAGCCAGAGATTCCTTCCCAATATCCCATCTAGCCCTGCCCCCTGGCAGTTTGAAGCCATTCCCCCTTGTCCTGTCCCTCCAGGCTCTTGGAAATGGTTTCTCTCCATGTTTCTTTCAGCTCATTCAGGCCTGGAAGGTCACAATTAAGCCACCCTAAAGCTTCTCTTCTTCAGGCTGGACAATCCCAATTCTCCCAGCCTTTCCTCCCAGCAGAGCTGCTCCATCCCTCGAATCATCTTGGTGGCCTCCTCTGGAAGAACAATTCCAAGAGCAGGAGCATGAAATTGGTCCCTGGGAGCCACCCACCCTCTCTGGATCCCAAATCCATGGAGCTGCTCCAGGGAATCAGCACAACCCAACCCCAGCTCCCAAGGCAGCATCCTCCTCAAAACCCCACAGGCACAAAATGGCTGTGAAGTCACCGTGAAACTCCTCCGGGGATATTGGGATTCTGGAAGTGTTTCCAGAAATTCGATCCCGAGCTGGAATGCGGCCCAGACAATTTCTATGGCAGCCACCTTGGCGTGGGGACTCCTGCCTGCCTGAGCCCGAGCACAGATTAGCAGGAACAAAAGGGTGGGTATTAAAATCCTGGATTTTGGTCCTGGATGCTGGATATCAGCAGGAATTACACAAAAAAAGGCAATAAAGGCTAAAAAAGGGAAGCAGCATAGGAAGGCTGGGCCTGTCCACACCATGGATAAATCCGGAGTGGCGTCTGTAGGATTGACGCTGCCAGACCTGCCCAGGACTCTCGCACTGGTAATCCAATTTCCCCGCTGGAAGCGGTTTTTATGGAATTCCGTCATCGCTGATTTCCTGCCAACAGCCCCGAGAGACGATCCAAAGGTTTTGCCAACAAAGTGACTTTGAGCTTCCCTTGCAGACGCAATTCCTGGGAACAAGCCTGGTGTAGAGGTGACCTGGACAAACACAAACCGGGTTCGGTGAGGCACTGGCACCTCCATCCCAGGAAAATATTTCCTTTATATTTTCCTGGGAAAATATTTCCTTTTAGTTCCTTTCTCCTGCCTCTTCTAATGTTGGGAACATCCTTGGGAGGAGATCCTATTTATGGAATCCTGGAATGGTTTGGGTTGGAAGGACCTTAAAGTCGTCTCATTCCAACTCTCCTGCCCAAAGAATTCCTTCCATTAGACCAAGAGGCACCTCCCACCCCACCGCATATGGAAAAGGAAATATCCATACTCAACAATGGAAAAACAAAGGCAAAGACTTCTCCGCAGGAAAGCTCCAAAAAATGGATGTTTGCTGTTCTCTGGGAAGGTTTCCTTGGGGCAGATGGGGATGGTGACATGGTCACGCCATGACGGGAGAAACCCGTGGGAATAGGCCGCACACTGGGAATTAGGAGTAAAAATTCCACTGGAAAATGAAGCAAGAGAGCAGGAATGAGGAAAATGAGGGAAAATGCAGCTCTGGGGGCGTTCATCCCGTGGTTATTTCTGTAGGATGCTGGATTTGATCCAGTGCCCTATTTCACAGCCTCAAGCCACCTCAACAGGACCAAAACATTCCAGGTTCCTCACACACATCCCAGAGCAGCCACATCCCATCCCTGCTGGGAACCTCTGGAGCACCACGAGGATTTGAAACTAACTCATCTTCCATGGAAAACCCAGGATTCTGCACAGAAGAACATCTGCCATAAGAAAATCACCCCAAATCAATGGAAAAGTCCCCTTTTGGCAGAAATTGGGAAAACTGTGTCTCGCTGAGGTTCTCTATTTTCATGGAATCACAGAATGGTTTGGGTTGGAGGAACCTTAAAGCTCATCCAGCTCCACCCCTGCCATGGGCAAGGACACCTTCCACTAGCTCAGCTTGCTCCAACCTGGCCTTGGACACTTCCAGTGCCAGCACAACTTCCAAGGAAAGCCCTGCAGTGCTGGAAAACTTCTTAGAGCTTTTTGGTGTTGGTCCTTCAGAGCCATGAGTTTCCCAGGGGAGATCCTTGGAAAAATGTCCAGTTCTTACAACACACCTGGATGTTCTCCTCACCATCCTGCAGGAATGGCCACGCACATCCCAGAAATGATCATCACATCCCAGAACACTCGATGCAGGGAATGGATATTTCTGGATGATGGAGACAGCAAAAAATCCTTTCTTTTCCATGGCAATACCGCATTGATGAAGGTCCTGGAAAAGCAGGGAGTTGTCGGGACACCGGAATCTTCTCAGTGGAGTTTTGGGGGGTAATCCAGGGTTAAAAATAAAAAGAAAAATTTGGGAAAGAGCCAGGAAATTCTCTGGGCTCTGTTTGAAACCCGTTTTTATTTTCTATCCAATCGAGCCAGACCTCCACTTCCCGAGGGTTAATTTGCATTTTTATGGGATAGAAACCATTCCGTATCCAGTGCTTCTTCCCTGAACGCTGCTCTGGTTACTCTTTCAAAGGCGTTTAACATAATCAAGAGGAGATTGCTGAATATTCAGCCAGTGAGTTTAGTGAAGGAAATGTCAGAGCGTGTTTCATCCAGATGCATTAAAAATTCCAAATAATATTCCATCCTCTTCCTTATCAAACTCAAGACCTGCCGCTTCCCTTTCAAATGCATGGAATACGCAGCCAGGATTCCAAATTTCAGCTTTGGCAGTGCTGGGGTCCTCACTGAGCAAGAATTCGATGGCTCCAAGATCTGTTTTATCCCTGAAATGTGTGGAATTTTGGGAGAGACGAGAAGGAATGAGCAGAAAGGTGGGGATATGGCAGGGCTGGAATTTCAGAGCTGACTCTCCCACAGTCCTTGTGCCATCAGGAAAAGCTGCCTGGAAATCTCCAGTGTTGTCCCAGACCACTAGAAAAAGAAAATTTATGGCCTCCAAGGAGTTCTTTTTTGGCACCTGCAGTGAATTTTGATCTTTTTAAACAAAAAGTAGTTATGAAAAGCTCTGAAGGGAGGGAAAAAAACCACACCAACTAAAAAATTCCCTCAAATTTCTCTGATCTGGGAGAAATGATAATTAAGGATTAATAATCAATATTTTGGACAAAATGGGGCACTGCCCGAGCGGACCGAGATGGAATAATGGTTTCCTCATGTTCAAATCCAAATTGGATGAAGGCCTGAAAGAAGAAGAAACAAAAGGAATTTATTCTTAGCTGGAAAATGTCTTTTAAAAGTGGGAAAAAGCAGCACAGCATGGAAACATGGCCAGTTCCAGGGATCTTGGGAGGGAGCAGCTCAGTCTGACAGCAGGAAGAGGCTGCAGGCATGGGAAAGGTCCAGGTTCCTCCTCGTTTTCCTCAGGAATTCTGAAGGAAAGAGTTAACTCATCAACACCATCAATGAGCAAAGCTGGTGCCTGCTCAGGTCCCTGCTCTCCTGGAAATCCCTTTCCAGCAGAGCTCTGCTGTCCCAGTTCCCACCTCTTTGGTGGGAAAAACACAGGAATGCATTTCCTGCATCCCTCAGCTCCAGTTCCAAGCAGATGGGACAAATCAGAAGGTCACACCTTCCTCAGTGCTCCCAAAAATATTTCCAACCCCTCCAGCAGAACTAGTTCAGGTCAACTCCAGGGAAGAGGAGACCAAGGCCGCACCACCAGCATTGCTTTTCCATTGAGATTTTAAACCTGAGGAGCAAAAGCTGGGACATTTTCCTCCAGTCACTGTATCCCAATCCCACAGGCACTCAGTGCCTCAACTCTGGGATAGCTCTGAGCAGGGCCAGGTCATTCCTTGGGATGGTGGTGGATTTTCCCTTCTCCCCACTCCTCAGGCTGCTCCACAATTCCAGGAATTCTCATTAACCCTCAGCAGTGGAATGATTCGGGTGATAAGACTTCCCCAAACCTTATCAGGAACTTGCATGACCAAGGTGAGGATGGTGCTGAGCCAGGAGCTCCTGGTGTCTCACCGAGGTGGGGATGAGAAACTCCAGCATTCCCTACAACCTTGGAAAATGGCTTCTCTGAAAAATCCTGGAGACTGAGAGGTGACTAAAGCCAAGCAGCTCACGATGCTTTAACCAGAAGTTCTGTGGTGGGCACTTTGAGCCCTCCTAGACCCCAGCATCTCCCTGGGAATGGGACATTCCTGGGAATGGGACACCTCTCGGACCTCCCCAACCTTCAAATTTGTGATGCTCAGAGAACCATCCCCAAAAGCTGAGATGGGATCTGGGTTGACCCCTCCACTTCTCAAGGCTCAGCCCTTCCTTTGAGAGATCCAAAAGCACCCAAGGAGAGAAGTTTCACCTTTCCGTGAACTCCTTTGTGTCCGTGTGGGAATTGCTCCCAACACCCTGCAGCAAGAGCAGCAGGAGCAGCGCCAGGGCTGCAGTTCAGGCCCTGCTGTGCTCACAAAAAGCTTCAATACAATTTACTACAAGTGTTAAATTACTCGATGATCAAGTGCTGCTAAATCCTTTAGGCATAAAGCCATTGATCAAATCTTAGGCTGAGCTTGGTAAGGAGAAGCTCAGCGGGAGGGTCTCCCTTGCCCTTTGCACTCTTCTCCTTTTGTACCCTCAGCCTCTGTGTGAATCAGATTAAATTGATTTTGATCTGATTTTCCTTCGTGTGTTTATGTAGCAACAGAGTGAACCTTGAAATTGAGCTTTGTTAAATTTAAATTAAATCTGGTTTTTCTGATGCCTTCCACGAGGTTTCTTTAAGAGATAAAGCCACTCCTGAGCAACCCAGGTTTGACACCGCCGCAATTCCCACCTGGAAACCTTAACTCGGACAAGGAGGGGGTTGGAGATGAAGATTCCTTGGATAACAAGCTGGGAAGGATGGAGATGGATGGTGTGAGGCAGAGCTGGGTGGTGTTTGCAGCTCCATAACGCAGTGGAGTGGCACAACCCACTGGCAGCAGCAGGTAACAGGTACATCCCTACCTTATCTGTGGGATTTCTACGGAATGCTGCAAACAGGAGGCCGGAGAGAGCCCCAGGAGTGCATCCCCCCCGGAATTCGGGTGCTGCCTGCCAGAGATGCCACAGGCAGCACGGGCTGAGCCAAGTATTGGCTGCAGAAACCCTTTCTGACCTCAGCCCAGGGAACTGGGATTTATGGACAGCATGGATCTGTTCCCTGGTGCCAGAGCGTGCCAAAATTCCCACAGGGAACAGCCTGGAAGCACTAAATAAGTCATCACTCTTAATTAGTGTTGCAGATTGTTCTATGCAGGGTTAAGCTGGGTGGGCACTGGTTTCAGTAAGAGCTGGCGGGGCACAAGCAACTCCGTGGGAGAAACTCAACCCTTGGGATGGGATGGGAATGGGAATGGGAATGGGATTCACCTGAGGGGTAACAGGTACCAGATGTCTTCTGCTGCTGCAAAAGGATCATCATCCTCCTCTTGGAAGTGAATAAAAGTCAACTTCGAGCCCATAAAATCACCAGGAAGAGTTCGCAGAGGTTTTCTTGCCGGTCTCTCTTTGTGGTGTGTTTTCTAATGGAAGACTTTGGGCTGATTCGGGCAGAGGGAAGGCGGGATGAGAGCAGGAGGAGCAGCAGCTCTGTCCCTGCGTGGATCCTGCAGCAGCAGCAAACACCAAGAGGCATCTGCCCCGTGGTCAACCCTAAATTCGACTCAACCCCACATCAGGGCACCTCACGGAAAGCGCCCGCGTAGGGGGTGGAATTCCCCAGAGAGGGTGGGTGGCTCCCAGGGACCAATTTCATGCTCCTGCTCTTGGAATTGTTTTTCCGGAGGGGGCCAACGATTTGAGGGATGGAGCAGCTCTGCTGGAAGGAAAGGCTGGGAGAATTGGAATTGTCCAGCCTGAAGAAGAGAAGCTTTACGGTGGCTTAACTGTGACCTTCCAGGACCTGAAGGAGCTGACAAGAAACATGGAGAGAAACTATTTCCAAGAGCCTGGAGGGACAGGACAAGGGGGAATGGCTTCCCACTGCCAGAGGGCAGGGCTAGATGGGATATTGGGAAGGAATTCCTGGCTGTGAGGGTGGGGCGGGACTGGAATGGAATTCCCAGAGAAACCGTGGCTGTCCCTGGATCCCTGGAAGTGTCCAAGGTCAGGCTGGGCATTGGGGCTTGGAGCAGCCTGTCCTGTGGAGGTGACCTGGGAGAGAAGGAGTGCCCAGGAGGGCGTCCAGAGTGAAAACATCCAAATTCCTGGTATTTATGATGTAGAACATGAAAATTCCCTAGAATTTGCTGGGTTTAAACCAAGGGTGGGAGGCTCCAGGTTTGGGGTTCAGCAGAGCAGCTCCCTGTGGTGTCCTCAAGCCAGGACTTTGTGAGGCTGTTGCAGCTCTGCCCAGCAGCCCCCGCACAGCCTGCACCAATCCCAACCTCAGCAGAGACCACGGGGATGTGACGGGATCTGCCCTGAGCAGGAAGGCAGCAAAGCCCAAAGCTCATTAAGAAAAAACTTAATTGGCATCCACCGTGCACTGGGCTGTGATGTATTCCAGGAGCTCAAGGGTGGGATCCCATGGATGGAAAGAGAGTGGGTGCTCCCCAGCGAAGGGTGTCTGCTCAACACTGATCCTCTCCCAGCTTCTGACAGCAGATTTTGGGATGGAATAATTCCTGGAAAGGAAAAAGAGAAGGATTGATGCACAGTGTGAGTGTGGAAAATACTTGGAGCAGCCTGGGATAGTGGGAGGTGTCCCTTCCCATGGCAGGGCTTGGAGCTGGATGAGCTTTAAAGGGTCCTTCCCACCCAAACTACCTCAGCATCCAGCAGGGTCCCGTTCCCAGGGCATTCCTTTACATATAATGATGGAATCACAGAATCCCACAACGGTTTGGGTTGGAAAGGATCTTAAAGCCCATCCCATTCCACCCCTGCCATGGGCAGGGACACCTTCCACTGTCCCAGGCTGCTCCAAACCCCATCCAACCTGGCCTTGGGCACTGCCAGAGATCCAGGGGCAGCCACAGCTTCTCTGGGCACCCTGTGCCAGGGCCTGCCCACCCTCACAGCCAGGAATTCCTTCCCAAGATCCCATCCATCCCTGCCCTCTGGCAGTGGGAAGCCATTCCCTGTGTCCTGTCCCGCCATCCCTTGTCCCCAGTCCCTCTCCAGCTCTCCTGGAGCCCCTTTAGGCCCTGGAAGGGGCTCTGAGCTCTCCCTGGAGCCTTCTCTTCGCCAGGCTGAAGGTGCCACCACCCGCAAGCTGCAGCTCTGCCAAAGCTTTGTAGGACGTTTGTTCCCGTTCCACACATTCCAACAGAACATTCCTTAATTCCCCTTTCTAATGCAGATCAAGCAGCTCCGATTTTTCTCCTCTGATGTGTTAATTTCTAGAAACCAGACAAAAGTCCATTTAATTTCAACTCCAGGCTTGGTGGAGAAGTTCTCCAGGAGAACAGAGCAAGGAAGAAGAACATCCCAGGAAGCTTTTGAGGGCCCAGAGGTTGTTTGTTTATCTTTGAACCTCGTGCCAAGACAATAAACCACAATTATCCTCATTTTCTGCGTGCAGTTTCCAGCCCTGTAAACCCTTTATGTAGGAACACATCAAACCCCTGCTCCCTGCCAATCCCGCCTGTTGCTAAGGAACGAGCAGGCAAAAAACCCCAGAGCTGGGGGACTTGAAAGTGCTCATTAAAAGGCTTTGTGCATCCCTATCAGGGAAATGCTAATTCGGGAAGGCTGATTGATACCCTAGTATTATCAAATTCCAGCCACAAGGAAGCAGCTCTGGCTCACCTTCAGTCGCTGTTGTTAACACACCCCCCCCCAAAAAAAAGGTTTCTTATTTAAGCAACCAAAACGGTTTTAATCCTAAAAAGCACGGCGAGTTTTCATGTTCTGCACACCTCGGTTCTGCCCAGCGCCCACGAGGCTCGGGGAATTATTGAAATGTGTTTGAAACTAGCTCAGCCGCCCGGGCTGCAGCATTCCATTGAAATATTTCCAGGCGTGCATTCCTGGGATACCCTTTGGAGCATCCTGCCAGGCGGGTGGGCGCTGAAATCTGCTGGTCCCAACGGGAAATTTGTGCCAAGCCCAGGGCCCCCTCCTCCACGGCTCCCAGTCCCAAAATCCTTGTAAAATCAGCATCAAAATCTCTGGAAAAATCAACACCAAAATCCCTGGAAAATCAAAGTCAAGATTCCTGTGAAATCGACTTCAAAAGCCCTGGAAAATCAAAGTCAAGATCCCGGTAAAATCAACTTCAAAATCCAGGTAAAATCAACAATAAAATTCCTGGAAAATCAACATCAAAATCTCAATAAAATCAACATCAAAAACCTTATAAAATCAACATCAAAATCCCTGGAAAATCAGCATCCTTCATCCACTATTAATTTTAATTTCAAACTACACGTCAGTGTCATATTCCAAGAAACAATTTTTTGGCCTCTTTGTTAAAGCTCTTCCTCCTCTGTTTCAAGCCTGGATCTCAGGCTGGGATTGCTGTAAATTTAGGGTAAAAAATATCCGTGGATTGAGGGAAAAAATGTTTTAAATTAATCACTTTGCCCAACAGAGCAGAGAGGTGCAGGGCCACGCTCTCCATGTGCACCTAAGGAAAAGAGAATCTACCCCAACTGCTCATATAAAGGATTTTTAAAACTAATTTTTAATTTAATTTAATTTTTCAAAAAACGAAGCAACTACACCAAGTTTCCAAGCCCAAATACTCCAGGATTTCACAGATTTCCTATCCTTTTCCACCTCCTTTTTGGAACAGGGAGAGACTCTGGCCTTACCCACTCCCCCAAAAGTGACAGCAGCAAATCCTGGCCAGCCTGGGCCCAATCAGCAATCCCCTCGTTAATTAGTGAAGCTAAATTAGGAAGGGAACACTTTGCAGTTTAATCAAAGCCACAAGGCCGCGATTAATGCTCGGAAAGGTTGGGAAGGGCTGACCCAGAAATGAATTCCCAACGGAGCAGGAAGAAAAATGAAATGGGGGAATGTGTCGGGGAGGGAACAGCGCTTCCCAAAGAGCTCAGAGACGTTTTTACACCGATGATAGAAAGGATTTCCCAGCCATGGAGCCGAACATCCCACATCTCACAGTCGGGCCCAGACTTTGCTTGATCTGGGGTTTAAACGAAGCCATCATTTGACCCAGCTCTCGCTGAAAGTGAAGGATTACAGAGCCATTTATCCAGCTTTTCCCCGGAAGTTCAGTTCATCCAGCAAACCTCAGGCATCCCTGCGTCCCCTCTGTGGTGGCACAAGCCCTGTCCTGTCACCCAGAGATCGGCACCAGCCACGGCAGCTTTGTCAGGGACGCATCCCTGGGGAAGGAGCAGCAAATCCATGAAAAATCCACTTTTGTCCCATTCCAAGAGGAGTCTCCGCTCCAGTTTCTACCATGGCAATGCTGTCCAAGGTCCAAGCAAAGCTGTCCCAGGAGCTCAGTGTCACCTGCAGCACCTGAGGTTAAGGAGAGTTTGGTTTCTAATGGGGGTTTCTAACGAGGTTTTCATCTACTCGGGATTTTGGGGAGGGAGAATACAGCCCGGAGTTGTCCGTGTTGGAAGTGGCCCTCAGATTGGCCCAGATCACCTTATCCCATCCTCTTCTAGGGGATGTTTCATCATCATCACAGAATTCCAGACTGGTTTGGGTTGGAAGGGACTTTAAAACCCATCCAGTGCCACCCCTGCCACACCAGGGACACCTTCCACTGTCCCAGGCTGCTCCAGCCCCATCCAACCTGGCCTGGAACACTTCCAGGGGTCCAGGGGTGGCCACAGCTTCTCTGGGAATTCTTTCCCAGCTCCTCCCCACCCTCACAGGGAATAAATTCTTCCCAATATCTAAGCTAAAACAATCCCTCAGTTTAAGGCCATTCCCTGTGTCCTGTCCCTCCATCCCTTGTCCCCAGTCCCTCTCCAGCTCTCCTGGAGCCCCTTTAGGCCCTGCAAGGGGCTCTGAGGTCTCCCTGGATCCTTCTCTTCTCCAGGTGAACCCCCCCAGCTCTTCCAGCCTGTCTTCCACTGTGGAGGAAATTCCCAATTCCCACGGGAGTCTGGGCACCCAGAGCTGTGCCGGGGACATCCAGGTGATCCCAACCCACAGCCACCCCCATCCAAAATCCCACAGCAGCACCCAGGAGAGCCCCCAGCTCCAAGGGGACAGGAAGGAGCCCTGGCAGAGCCCTGCCCGTGACCACAGCGCTCCAAGCCATGGGGAGGTTTATTAACATTCCTGTTTGCCCCGGGTTTTTCCATCGGCAGTTCATGGAAAAGGATTAATACTTACCTTGGTGTAAAGCTGTTTATCCAGCTCTTAATTCCCCTGCAACAGCTCAACCGAGAGCCCTGCTCTGTGCACATCAATCTGGGACAACCCAAAAATCTTCAGCAGAGGCAAAAGTGAGGAGCCAGGAGTTGTCTGCTGGAGCTGTGAGTGCCACTGAGCAAATCCCTCGTTAGCAACAGGCACAGAATTTGGGTTTATTGGAGGTAATTAAACACCAAGAGCAGTTGTGCGGCTCGGGGCCATGAAATCCAGGTAATTAAAGGGGTTGTGGATAAGGGAAAATCAGGGCAAGTAAATATAGGCACAGATCAGCATCACTACCAAATTCCTGAATTTTCTCACTGTCCCACCTTGGCAGAGCTCGGACTTGAGAATTTCCTGGGATGTTTGGCAGTAGGAAGAGAAAAAGGGAGAACTGGGAAGCTCCGTTCGGGATTATTCCACTCAAAATGATCTGCAATTTTGGGATCACTCCGTTTGCAACAGCAGAGTCGAAAAATAGCAGATTTGGGGAATTTTCTGGGCTCCCGGGACACAGGCACAGCAAGAAACCCATCCAGAGACCCTGCACACAACGGATCCCTCACAGACATTGCCCCAGGGGTGGGAATTTCTTCCCAGGGGACACAAATATTCCCAAATCCTTCATCCTGCAGCTGGGCCGAGCCAGCACACGTCCCCTCGTGACTTTAAAGCTCCCTTAAGGATCCATTTACCATTTTCCTTTATGAAGCGATCCCTGCAATTAATCATTCCCACTTTTTAACCACTGCCAGGTTCCATTTATCCGAGCTCAGCTCCCACCTCCTGGAATGTGCCGTGTCCCTCCTGTCTAAATGAAGGAGCGACATCATTAGGCACCAAGTGACATTAAAATGTCATCAAGGGAACAACCTCACTGATTAAGTTGTTGAGTACTGGGAAAAATTTACAATTCAGGCTAAGAAAAATAGAGGGATGCATCCAAATTTCCATGGAAAACATTAAAAAAAATCACATTTAGTAACCAATGGCCATCAAGGAACTGCTGGAGCCCAGTTAGTTGTGAGTCCCTCAATGCCTCAGCTAAAAAAAATATAAAATGTGAATTTTTTAAGGAGATTAACAGATTTATTAATCACTTTAACTTCCAGGAAATAAATGGCTTGTCCATTCCCGAATTGCAGAGAGCCTGAATCAAATCCAAAGATTAAAACTGGCTGGTGCACGGGGCCCCAAACAGAACAAACTCTCTCAAAACAAATTCAACTCTCATCATTAGCAGGCATTTTTCTCCCTGGTAAATCCTAGAACAAAAGGGGAAAAAAGCCCTGTAATCATAACCAGGCACAGATCTAAATTCCCTTTGCAATTCCCTCTCTTCCTGAGCTCACCGTGAACCCAGGGATTAAAAATCCCATTTCACAAAGGAACCCAACATCCGAAAAGCCAAAGAGTTTCACCAAAAGGGGATGGGAAAGGATTAAATATCCTGACCCTAAACCTTGCCTCATACCTCTTTGGGGCAAGAGTGATGGGACTGATCCTTGCTCACCCCAAAAATGTCACAACTCTTAAGGTTCTCCCAAATTCCCGATAAATGCAGCTCATGGAGCCTTCCCGGTGTTTTGGGAGCAGCCAGAATTTGCCTGGATTCATGGCACAGGAGGAGAATCCCCTGCCTCATGTGATTCTCCCACTTCAAAACCAAATCCTCTCCAACAGAGCCCACAATAAATGGAAATAGGGATTGGAAATCCAGCCACTGGAAAAGGATGGGACACGTGTGAATGGAGTTATTTTACAACCCTGGAATAAAAGTTGGGCTCGGCTCTTCCTCAAGCCTCTCTGGAGCAGAAATTCCAGCAGTGACCACCAGCAGCTGTTCATGGGGCGTTTGATCCCCGGTTAAACTGTAAATTAAGATTTTTTTTGCCTTTTATAAAAGGGCAGCCTGCCACCGTCTGTCTTGCTCTGACCATAAAGAAGGCTCGGGCATTCATTTTCTCCCAATAAAATATAAATTTCACTTTGCCTACTTGAATAGTTCAGTCTCTCACTAGTAAAACTCCGGGAATTTATGGTTTATTTTAAAAGCCCGTGGAGGAGAAGGAGAGGATTCAGAGCTTTATTGAGCTGGCTGCAGCTTTATTTCCCAGCTATTAAGGAGTCGTTCATTACCCCCTGCATTATTCTAACATATGGATTTTTCACTAACCTGGCTGCAAAGTCACTCTGGAGCCCAAATTTCAAGAGGAATTCAAGCAGTGAGGAAAGAATCCTCCTGCAGCAATCCCGAGCAAGGCCTTAGAATCATGGATAAAATTCCTACCCCTGGAAGTGTCCAAGGCCAGGCTGGACGAGGCTTGGAGCACCCTGCGATAGTAGAAGGTGTCCCTGCCCACGGCAGGGGGTGGAATGAGATGATCCTTAATGTCCCTTCCCACCCAAACTCTGTGGTTCTACGATTTCATAATGATGAAATCCTCCAGAGAATTCCCTAAAAACCCATTTCCCAAGGGATGTGGGCACTGGCAGAAGCCGCCCTGGGCGTGCTGGAGACCTGGGTGCTCACTGGTTGGTTTTATCCTCGGAAAATCTGTATAAAACGAAATGTAACCAGAAGAAAACAGTCTTTAAGCTTCCCAAAGTTTCCAGCTCCTCCTCGGAGCAGTGGGATCTGCAGAGGACGCGCGGAACGGCGGCGGCTGCTTGGCAGTCGCGAGTGGTTTTCATCGCCAGCGCCATTTATCAGTGTCAGCTCCTTCGTCCTCCTGGCAGAAATATTTCCAGTTCATTAATAGGAATTTGACAGAGCGCAATGGGAATGTGCTCTGCTTGTAGGAACAGCACCCACTCCCAGCACCAGGGGAAAACGTTCCCTTTGCTCATAAATTAGGGAGTGGAGCCACCAGAGAGGACAGAAAAGGAACAAATTTGGAGGGGTGGGACTCACTCTCAGGTTTTCATTTGCAGCGTGCATGTCTTTCTCAGCTTTTTTGGTTAAGTGAAACTTTTGTCCGCTTTTCATCCCAAACCCACTCACGTGGATTTTCAAAGGGATCTGTCAAATCCCCCCAGCTCTCACTAAAAGCTTCTCTTCAAAAAGAAAGAGCTTTTTATTCCGAAGCTTTTCTCACCACCTCTCAGCAGCCAGGCCACAAGCACTGCTGTTTGAGGGACTCCTAGAAATCAGGTTTCCCCATCCCTGGGAGTGTCCAAGGTTGGACGGGGTTTGGAGCAACCTGGGATAGTGGAAGGTGTGAAAGGGGTGGAATGGGATGGGATTTAAGGTCCCAACCAACCCAAACTGCTCTGGGATTCTCTGATCCTATGAAATCCCAGCCTTTACTAATTCACAACACTCCCAATCTTTTTTAAACCTTCTCACAGGAATAAAGGACCACGAAGCCAAAAAAAAACATCATTCCAGGGGCCAGGCATCCTTGCAGAGGGGATGAGCCGTGGGGCTCCCCACTTACAACTAAAAATAGAAGCCCCAAATCAGAGCAGAGCCATAATTATATAATTAGGGCTATAAAGGGACACTGTGTGGAACCTTAATTACTGCACCATGAGTCAGCCTGGCTTTAATCTGAGTTTAAGTGGCTGGAAATTGATAAATCTCGTAGCGAACAAGGCAGGTGAGTGCCCACCCCAAGGAAGCCTCGAGCTTATGGTTTGGTTCAGCAAGGGGAAAAGGAAATAAATCATATTTTGTAAGGTGAGTGTTCATCCCATTAAATTTAGTAATAAAGCAAGGACTCAATAATATTCTCACAGGCTGCTCTCAGGTTGAGTGGTTAATGGATTGTTGGATATTTTTTATGGACAGTGCAGGATCCGCCAGAGCTGTCCAAGATGAATGATTAGAGTCAGTTAAACCCCAAAAAAACCCTCAGTAAAACCTCAAAACCCACAAGCCTTTGGGTTATTATGCAATTATCAGCATAAAAAATATTATGTCTGCTGAACCAGCTGTAAATTCCCAATATTTAAAGGCACCCATCATGCTGGGCAACAATTTTCCCGTTTGCACATTCCCACCTGCACAATTCCACCTTAAATTCCCGTGCCGAGCCCCAAATCCTGCAGACACCAGGAGCAAAACCCTCCCAGCCCAGCTGAACGAATGCATTTGTCTCCTGAAATTCGCCACGGAAACAGAGCATTGAAGGAAGAGGGAGAGACAGGAAAATTACAGGTTCCCAATGACATTCGCCACAACGGCTCCCTAATCCGCCGTGCCGTCCTTTCAGCCCGAGCGCCGCCGAGTCCATTTGTGGGATGGGAGCGTTAAATCCGTCATTTTCCAGGGAAGCGGCGACAGCATCGGAATCTGGTGTTTGAACAGAACTTTTAAATTATGTACTTGAACCGCTCGATTTGTTTAATCAAGGTCAGCGAGCGCCCAGAACTCGGGGCCGGAGCTTTGACTAGGGGGAATTACCATCAGCAGCGCCCCACAGCCAGCGGCTGCTGCAAAGTCACGCTTCTCCAAGAGCCTGAAGTGACACTTTAATTACTTGGGCAAATTTGAGCTGCTCAGAGCGTGTGGCTGCTGCTGCTCCGTGTATTTTGTGGATGCTGCTCCACGTGTTTTTCCAGCACGGCCTATCGGCACTCAGCTCCAGCTGCAGGATTTAGCCCACAGCCACGGATCCCATAACTACACAAGGCCACCTTCCCCAGGTGCAGCAGGCTCCAAAGCAAATCTACAACAGTTATTATCCCATTCTGACTGGGTTTGATCCCGTAATTTCACATCCCGGGTGATCAGAACTACACAGCTTGTGACTGATGTATTTGCACTTTGTTCCCATTGAATCCCAGATTTTTTGGGTTGGAAGGGACCTTGAAGGCATCTCAATCCCAAATCCCTGCTGTGGGCAGGGACACCTTCCAGTAGCCCAGGCTCAGAACTCCACATTTTCTTTCTAGAAACCCCTTTGGGGCAGAAATCTTTAAAGAATCTACTGGAAAACAATATAATTTTTTAAGAGAGAAGGGAAATGGATTCCCTGGAGCTGCAGATTCAGCTTTGTTCCCAAACACCCAGGACAAGCTTTGTTAAGGAATAAACCACGGGAAGCACTTGTGCCTTCGGCATTTCATCCGTCACTCATGGAAGAGCAGGGAATGTCTTCCTTGGAAAACCCAGCCCTGAGCTTCCTCCAGAATGGATAAAGAACATCCCCCTCTTAGAAGGTTTCATGTCCAGGGAGGGACAATGGGGTGACCACAAGTCCAACACGCTGCTCCTGGGGAAACAGAAACGGAGCTTTGGACCATTTGGGACCATTAAAAGACAAAAATAAAGTTAAATAAGTAAAAAAAGAAAAATAATGCAAATTACCTCAGTGTCTGGTCATTACACAAGGCCACCTTCCCCAGGTGCAGCAGGCTCCAAAGCAAATCTACAATAATTATTACCCTGTTCTGACCTGGTTTGATCCCGTATTTTCACATCCCGGTGTTGAGGTATCCAGGACTACACAGCTCATGAGCGAGTGCTCATCTGCACTTTGTTCCCATTGAATCCCAGAACGGTTTGTGTTGGAAGGGACCTTCAAGACCTCTCAATCCCAGATCCTGTTGCTGTCGTGGTGTTTATTTGCTCTCGTGCTTTTAGGGGACAACGAGGTAAATCCGAGACATGGAGAACAGGTGACTGCAGAGGCTGAACAGCAAGGAAGTGTCTCCCTGTGATCCCAAGGCATCCAAACCCCAGCCCTGGAGGTCTCTCTGCAGCTGGCAGCCAGGTGAATCTGAAGGTTTAACGGGCAGTGCTCGCTGCACGCACAAATTCCAGGACACGGGGCAGATATTCCTTGAATAAGAGCACCCTGAAGGACAAAAATCAGGAGCAAAAGTCCAACCTGGAATTAACAGAGGCCAGTGTGGATGTCAGACGTGGAAGCGTGGCTCGGTCACCGAATTTAATTGGTGCGCTCTTGGGATCAGCACCAGGGGGTCTGGCCTTGAAGGAATTTAGGGACCAAGAGCTCTTCTGCTCCAGGTCAGTGGATCCTCTTCCACAGGGACATCTTCCCTCCAGGCAGCTGCTTCCAGGCCTTTCCAGTTCCCCTCTGCTCTGAGACAACACCGTGGTTGCACCCGGAGCTGGAGTGTGAGGGTAACAAGGACCCCCAGTTTTGGTGAGGACTCATGTCCAGAACTTTGGATTGAGGGGCTTTGGCTGCTGGAATTCTGATCAAGGATAATGATAGAGTCCCACATCTTCTCCCTCACAGAATCCCAGAATCACTGAGGCTGGAAAAGCCCTCCAAGACCACCGAGTCCAAGCTATGCCCGATGCCCACCTTGTCCCCAGCTCAGAGCACTGAGGGCCACCTCCAGGAATGCCTTGGGCACCTCCAGGGATGGGAGCTCCTCACCTCTCACTTCCTGACCTCCCCACACTAATGTGAAGCTTCCCAGTTTTCCCCTCAGTGCCCAAGGCAATCCATTTCCAGGGAAAAGGCAGCTGCCCTCTGTTCTGCCAAGTGGAGAAAAATGATCCCATTCTAGGATCATTGGAGACCAGGACCTCGGAATTATCCCGTAACAGAGGAGCCGTTAGCTGAAACAATATAGGCAACAGGAGGTTTGTCACATCCCAAACACAGCTCCAAGAGCTCATGAAAGGATTGTAAAGGCGAAATTATTCCATTAATTTAAAACTACGGCTGCCTGGCTCTCTCCATAAAGAATCCATAGATACGGTGCCTGGAGCAAATCGATAATGCAGGAGTTTGCCTGTTAACAGAGCAAAGAAAACTGATATGAAAGCATCGAAATATGAAAATACCCTAGGAGCACTCTCAGAGGGGAATTAAGTGGTAGAGACTCTTCCATCCCTGTTCCTGATCTTCCATCCCTGCCCATCATCTGGGAAGGTGGTGGAACCATCCCAGAAAACGCCTGGGATCAGTCATGGGGAGCAGGGAATGAGCTCTTAGTCCTGGAAGTGCTCGGACATAGAACATTACCCAAGACTGATGGACAACAATTCCCTGTCCTGAAGGTGTTGATGGCCCCATCTGTCACCTCAGCCTCGTGGACTTCTCTTTATCCAAGCTGACACATCCATAATGGCCCCGTTCTGCTGGAAAAGTCAACCAAGGAATGAGATTTACAGAGATGTTTTCCAGCCGGCAGCACACGGCACCGTGGCTCAGTCGCGCCAGGGCTGACGAGCTATTCCCTCCTCCCACCTCCTCTGCCCCTGCTCACGCCACCAAAATCCACAAAAATCCACAAAATCCAAGGGGAGAAATGGGAAATGTTTGTGAAATTCCTTTGCAGTCAGCAGGGAATGATGGTGTCGCCAGGTTTATCCGCTCATTCCCACAGCGCAGTTGGGATTTGGGCATTGTTAATGACTTTACTGGGGAATTGGATACATATTTAATTGGATACATACTAATTTATTAGAAATTTTAATCCCACTGCTCTGACTCATCACTGCAGCAACCTGCAATTCCCAGCAATCCCTGGAGCACCTTTGGAAGGAGAAGCAGAGTTTCATGGTGCTGATCCAAGCCAAGAAACCCCAAAAATTAAATGTTTTTCCTCAGATACGAGTAGCAGCGAGGGACTGTAGGAGAATCGTGGGATTGCCATCATGGAAAAGTTTCTGGAAGCAAGATATCAACCAGGATCAGTCCATGATCTCTCCTGGGACAGGGTGATGGGCCAGGAAAGATCTTTTCCTTCTGGGTGTTTTCACTGCGTTCTGCACCACACCCTGTATTTTATGTCCCACAGTCTCATCAATCCAGCTCAGGAGATTCCTTTCTCTAGAATTATGGGAATTTAGCTCCTGTCGCTGTGTTTTCCCTCCAAATCCTTGAGTCTAGCTGTTTAAACCAAGCAGTAATTTTTTATTATCATTATTAAACAATTGCAAAACTCAGGTTAGTGCAAGGTTGGATAATCCCAAAGGAGAAGGCTGGAATTTGTAGCTGGAAGGGACCCAAATCCCGCAGTTCCCACCCTCTCCCACCCCAAGGCACGGACTGATTTCCAGGATGGATCCCAGCAAATCCGTAAGGAGAAAGCCTGAGGGAGAAGCTGAGTCTGAGGGCAAACATCAGGCTCGGAGAGAGGAGGAGATTATTTGATTCATTCCTAAATCCTCTCTCGTACCCAGAGAGAAAACACCATCCTGCCAAATTCCACCAGCTCCTCTGCGCAAAGGCTTTTTCCAGCTGGTTTGGCACAGAGTGGTTAAGATGTCAAAAATCATCTTCTAAATGTGGCACCGGGATCCATTTCCAGGAATATTCCTCAGGAACAAGAGCAGGACCCACAAGCAGCCACTGCAAATACCCAACTCCTGCTTTTCTCTTTTTCCACCCCTCCAGCCGGGACAGTGGAGAGGGGATAAGGATCAGCAATTTGCTCCTTGATGTTGTTTTCCTCACTTGGTCTGTGAAAAGCTTGTCCAGCCTTTCCTTAAAAAACTGTGGGGATTGCCCAGATCAACCTCTCCTGGTGTTGAAAAGAACTCCAAGTAACTCCAGAGTTACTCCACCACCTCATGACCGGTTCCACTCCATTTTCTACTCCACCTCTGTGAAAAATAGCAATTAAGACCTGATGGAAATTCCAAGTATCCTCATGCTTCAGTCTGGATATTGCACGCCCTTATCTGATATCTCCAGAATAAGATGAAGAAGGAAAACCTGCCCTGCTGCCCTCCTCAGTCTCATTTTCTTTCAGCACAAACAGGACCTGCTCTCATTTAAGATGGCTTTGGACCCAAAACGTTTATTTTCTCTCCATGTGCTGCAGCCAAAAGCCTCAAAACCACAATTTCCACTCTGATTCCATTATCCCCCTCCCTGATTCCCACAGATGGAAAATACCCCGGATTAGCAGTTTACCAACTGTTTGTCTGTCTCTGGGAGAAGCCACGAAACCTCCTCGGCAGGGGATGGGGAGGTCATGCTTGAGAGCACCTGAAGCGGAGCCCACAAAAGGAGGAAAACTGCAGAACTGAAGGACTGGGGTTGGGAATTCCATCCCTCAAGTGCTGCAGTCCTGTGCAGGTGTTCTGGCTAAGCAGAGCTGCGAAATCAAAGAAAAGATGCTCAGATGCTTCTGAAGCTGGAATGAAGAATTCAGCACAGGGGACACTTCTTCGCTAAAAAAAATGAGGGTGTTGGATGTGCTGTCCCAATCCAAACATTCCTGACCACAGCCAGAACAGGAAGAAAAGGAAGAGGAGCCCGGGGAAGGTGAGGATTCGTCCTTCTCCTCCCTTTTCCCTCTGCCACGGTCCCAGAGCACCGAGAACTAATTTAGTGCCACAACAGCAAATGTTATTTATTCATTTCCACTACATCTGTGCTGCTTTTTTTATTGAGTTCCTTATTTTCAGTGCACTCCTGTTTCTCCTCCAGGGCAGGGAGATAATTGTTCTCTATCTGTCTGCAATTGCAGCAAATTCTCATTAATCAATACAACACCGGGCAGGAATTTCCTGATGAAATCCTGCTTTAGTTGACACCTGAGCTCCTGAACGACTACAAGACAAACCTAATTATCTCCTCCGCTAAGTGAAACCGCACACTTCGGGAATGAAAAGCTCCTTTTCAGCTGAGTCCATTGAAAGGATGGAAAACCGGGATGAAAGGCCCAGATAGAGCCCTTTAGACCAGGCCTGATGCTTTTACAGGAAGCAAAGCCTGGCTTAGGAATTTAACAATTTCAAGCCAAAAATTTGCCTGGTTAGAAAATGTAAGATGGGAAATTTTGTAATGAAGAGCTTTTTGAGCATATTTATTGATAATTTACCGGACTCTTACATTGCTTTTTATCCACATGGGAATATCCACACGGAAGAGTTGTGTGTGTCACATGTGAAGCTGGTGCTTCTCTGATTCCTTGATCCATTTTGCAGCCCAAAGGCAGAAATTTCCACCTCTGGAAGTTCACAGAAGAAATCTGAGACAACCAGGAACTGGGATAATCATGGAATGCTTTAAGCTGGAAGGAAAAATCATCTCATTCCAACCCCCTGGTCAGGGACACCTTCCACCATCCCAGGTTGCTCCAAGCCCCATCCAACCTGGCTTTGGACACTTCCAGGGATGGAACATCCATAGCTTCTCTAGGTAACCTGTTCCAGTGCCCCACCACCCTCCCAGCCAGGAATTCCTTCCCAATATCCCATCTAACCCTGCTCCCTTTCAGTCTGAAGCCATTTCCCCTCTTCCTGTCCCCCCCAGGCTTTTGCAAAGCTGAAGGGGTGATGGATAAATCCTGGCACGGATTTGAAAGCATCCTCCCTTTTTGTTGGAGGACAGGGGCAGATCAACCCCCTCTGGAGCACAGAGCCCCATTGATTTTTAGGGATTTCAATGAAAATTGTACCAGCACAGTGTAAGGATCCTTCTCCTCCACAGGAGAATCCACACCCAGGACAGCAGGTTCACCTGAGGTTTCCACATCCCTCCCTGTGCTCCCAGAAAATTACCCAGCACAAACTGTGAAAACACTCCTGTAAAACCAGAACAGGGGCCTCCCCCCACCTCAGAGCTCTCTCGTTCCACTCACGAAAGAGAAAAGTGCAGAACAGACCGGGACAAAGCAGCAGCTGTCAGCTGCTCCCGAGGCACCGCGATGGCAAAAATATCACTTTGTGCTTTGCAGTCAGATTTTCCACGAGAGAGACGCTCGCTCAGAGCTTTAAAACCTCATCATGTTACGAGAATTTGTGATCCTGATGCACTCCAGGAGACAGAGGAATAAATAAAACTCTCCAGAGCTTTTCCGTGTTAAATCTCTCTGGCTCTTACGCAGCTATGGAATATTAGGAAAGGAGCTCCATTACACATTACTGCACAACCTGTTCCTGCTCTTCCTTGTTTAACTGTGCCCCAACACGCTGGCTGTGCAAGAGGGAAGCCCTCACTTGTGGGGTATGGACAAACAAACCCTGGTCCAGCCAGAGCCAAAAATATTCCAGGCTCTGGTGCTGGGAAAGCAGCTCCAAAGAGGCTGGTTCTTGTTGGAGGACAGCTGGAGGGCTGAGGTCACAGCAACTCCTGTGCTGGCCACAACTCTTCCAGCAGCTTCAGTTGGGGACCCAGACAAGCCATAAATCCCACCAAACCCACCCAAAAGGGAGAAGATCCCACCTTGGAAGCAAGGGAAGACTCTCAGATCCCACAAAACAGGCAAGGCCAGAAAGGGACAATGATACAGATCAGGGACTGATGGTCCAGGAGCAGGTGGGATCCAAAAAAAAATCATTCCTGAAGACCAGACCCAAAACATTCCAAAGGAAACTCACAGGGAGGTCGGCTTGGGGTCAGGCCCCCACTTCTCACCACAGAATCCTGGAATGGTTTGGGTTGGAAGGGACCTAAATTCATCTTATTCCACTTCCCTGCTGGATTCCGAGATAAGGCAGCATTGCAGCTGCTTCTGCTCCTCCAAGAGCTGATATTCCACAAGAAACACTCCAGAAATGACTTGGAATTTGTCTTCTGTGCCCCCCCGACGATTATTTTGCAAATCAAGCAGGGATGAAGGAGACAAAAGAGTCCCAAGCAAAAAAAAAAGAAACCAATTCTAGGCTGAAAATACTTCCCAGAAGAACCATCCTGGGCATCACAATTCCCATTTTACCTGTGTTTGGATGGGATAACATGCCCTGAGGTCACCAAGAGCCCAGCTGAGTCCTTTCTTTGTGGTCCTGAAGGGCAAAGAAGCATCCCAGGGGCAGCTGCCTGCCTGGATTTTGGCTGCAGCCACTGGCGGAGCCCAACTCAGCCTCTTCTCCTCAGCTGCATCCAGGATGATCTGCAGCAAGAGGCAAAATGGCAAAATAAGGAAAGTGACACAATTAGGACTAATTAGCTGAGTGGGAAATCCCTTCCCAGCCAATTAGTGCTGAGAGGCAAGGCCTGGACCCTAACGAGGCCGTATTGAGCTGTTCTCAGCCCATCCCGCTTCCAGAAACGAGAAGGCAAAGGAACAGATTTGTTCTCCATTAAAAATAATCGGATAACAAGGATGGTGCCAGCCGTGGGGAGCTGAGAGGAGAACTGCGCTCACATTCCTCTGGATATCTTCAAAAATGCCCTGAAGTGGCTTTTTCCACAGGACAAGGATGGGATAGGATTTCAACCCTACTGACATGTCTTGGAAAAGCTGGGCAGCCTGACTTCTGCCAGTCACATCCCTAAAAACCCTGCAAACACATGTCTGGGGACAGATTCCTGAAACACAGGCATTCCTTCAGACCTTTTTACGGGAGTTGCATCCAACCTATGAATTTTCAGGCGTCTCATCACCACCAGCAGATCTCTGGGGACTGAGACTTAAAACCCAAAGTGCTGGCTCAGAATTGCCTGACATCGGTGCCTTCACCACGTTCCTCATCACAACAGAGCGAGCGAGTGCCGTTGTCAAAATATCCAAGTATCCCGCTGGATAATTCACTCCCAGGGAGAGAGACTGGATCCATCACGTAAATTGCCTCCAAAGGACACTTTCCCCTGAGCAGGGGTGGAAAAAGCGGCTGGAAAGAGGGAACAAAGTGTCAGCATCTCACTTGGAGAGGTGAAAGCAGAGCTGACAGCACGGTGATTTATGGAGAGCGAGGCCTATTTGGGGAGAGAGCCAGAGCTGTGCCAGCAGGGCTGAAATCCCGGGATTCAGCTCCGCTCCTCGGCCAATTGCAATATTTTATAAGTGGAAGAGATAGGCAGTGACCTTCCCCTTCAGAGGCTAAAATTGTTTCTGGGTTGAGGCGTTTAAAAAACAAAAAGGCAGAGACTTGTCCATTTGTTTGGATATAAAGCACCCGAGATCTTATCTCCGGCCTCATAATTCACCGGGAGGAAACTCAGGTGGGAAGATTGAGGAGCACCAAGCCTGCATTCCTAAATAATCATTTAGGAGCCCAGGGTTCACCTTGACCTGGAATATTCACCCAGGATGACAAGAGATTAAACACCAGGCTGCTCCAGCCCTGTGCTTCCCCCTTGGATGAGCCTGTTGAATAAAGATATGTTGGATAGTCACACCTCAACAATGTATTCCTGAAAATTATTATTATTATTATTATTATTATTATTATTATTATTATTATTATTATTATTATTGTTATTGTTATTGTTATTGTTGTTGTTATTATTGTTATTATTGTTATTATTGTTATTATTACTATTATTATTATTATCCAGATCCCAAATCCACTGAGATCTCCTCCAAGCTGTGGCTGTGCCATCAACCTGGAGCTGGTGGGAACCCAACAGAGCGATCAGACTTTTCTGGGGTAACCCTGGGGACAAGACTCCCATGAAGGCATTAAGGTTGTAATTACTTCATTATTTTGTGCCAATTTATTGTATTATGCAGCCTTTTCCTTTGGTTTATTCCCAGCTGTGGAATAAACTGGAATAAACCTGGATGTGGTTGAGGTGAAACAAAGCACATCCAGTAGTGATTTCGGTCCGAAGGCACCAGGGGAGAACCTCAGGCTGAGGAAGCCACAAATCTCAGGCTTCTTTCAGATGGAATTCTAGAGATTCAGCCTGGCTGAGGTGGTTTGGGACAAGAGGAATGTCTCAATTCCATGGATTTCGCTGGAGGAAACACCTGAGCACCTCCATGGCTGGGCTTCATCTGCACAGGACGTTGGAAGCTGGAACAAAAACGTGATCCTGGCTGGCTCAAGGACACTTCCCTGCAGGATTGTCCTGGTAGGAAGGAAGAAAAGAGGTTTTAAGCAGCCTCAAATATCCCACTGCTGGACCTTTATGTTCGGCTGCTGTTGGAGAATTCCCAGAATGGATTTTAAGTGGATTTAAAACTGGTTGGGGCAGGGGCAGCTTCAGTCCCAACATCCTCCTGTCCTGGGCAAGCTGCCTGTGGAACATCAGGGTAGGAAAGGCGCAGATCTGGTTCTGGTTCTGCACAGGACATTCCTTCTGGATCAGGAGCTGTGGGAAGGTGGATGGCAGGATATCGGTGCTGGAGGATTTTTTGTGGAAGAGAGAGAGAGGAATTCACACTCCAGCATGAGCAAGGTCAGGGTGGGTCAAAATTGGGTTCTGTGGAACCCAAATGTCCACAGAAACCAAGGAATCAGAGACTCATGGAATATCCTGAGTGGGAAGGGACCCATCAGGATCATGGAGTCCAACCTCTGGCCCTGCACAGACACCCCAACACCCCCACCCTGGGCATCCCTGGCAGCGCTGTCCAAATGCTCCTGGAGCTCTGGCAGCCTCGGGGCCGTGCCCATTCCCTGGGGAGCCTGGGCAGTGCCCAGCACCCTCTGGGGGAAGAACCTTTCCCTGATATCCAACCTGACCCTCCCCTGGCACAGGATATCCTGTTGCTCCTGATGGGATGGTGAGGATGGGGCTCTTCCCTAAACATGGGATCAAAAAATTTGGGCCACCAGGCAGGAGGTGTCTTGAGGCAGATTCCCACTCTGGCCTGTCCACGGGGAATTCCTGGGATGCTCTCCAACACGACACAAGATCATCTTCATCCTCTCCACACCCCACCACTCCCCCTTTTAGCCTCACCCCGGAGGAGGATGGAAGACCTGTCACCGGAATATTTACAAACCAGGTAGGAAAAAGGACCAGGTTCTGGTCCCTTCATCACTTTGGTGGCGACACGAGTTAATGGGCCCTGAAGCTTTCCCAGCAAATGTTCCTTGTCGGGCCATTTTCCGCACATCTCCATGATGGATGGGGAGGAGAAGTCACTTTATGACAAGGCTGCTCAATTATTTAATAAGGCAGATTCTAATAACTTTGGGAAGTCCCCGCAAGAAATGGAGGAATAAATACACTTTTCCTTTCATTCTCTCAAGAGCTGAAGAAGAAAAATGGATCGTGGCATCTTTCGTTGCCTGTCAGCTTTGTTTCGGGGATTTTGCGGTGTTTTTAGCTCCCCAGTTCTGGTTTTGGGACAGCGAGTGAAAGCAGTAAATGAAAATCAGGGGGGTTTTTTTGGTTTATATATTAAAATATTCAAGAAAAGTTGCTGCTGTGGGCTCAGCAAGTCTGAGGGACTCTTCCTTTCTTTTGGTCTTTCTTTCGGTCTTTCTTTCTTCAAATTATAACTTTGTTTGGGATGATGGTTGGTGCTGAGGGTCTGGCAGTCCCTGAGCACCACAGGACCTGGCAGGCAAAAGCTCCATTGCACAGAACTCCAGAACTGGATTAGGTCTGGAACATTCCAGAGTCTTTTCCCATGAAACCATCAAATCGAGGGATTTAAGAAGGACCCAGGGGGTTGATTTGCAGGAGCAGTGCAGCCTTCCCACACTGCACCAAAAAATCCCACTGGATATGGGAGAAAAAAGACTCGGGCACCTCTGTAGGTCCCACAGGCCTTTATGCAGCTGCTTAACAGGACAGCTGTTCATTTGGAATAAAATCCTGGAATGGTTTGGGTTGGAAGGGGCTTAAATCCCATCCCCCCCCTGCCATGGGCAGGGACGCCTCCCACTATCCCAGGCTGCTCCAAGCCCTGTCCAACCTGGCCCTGGACACTTCCAGGGATCCAGGGACAGCCACAGCTCCTCTGGGAATTCTATTCCAGGGCCTCCCCACCCTCCTAGCCAGGAACTCCTTCCCAAAATCCCACCTAAACCAACCCTCTGTCACTTTGAATCCGTTCCCCCTTCTCCTGTCAGTCCGCGCCCTTGTAAATACTCCGGGAGTGGGCATCAGACTCAGGCCAGGGCAATTACAGGGATCAAAAATCACATTTGGCTTCACTTTTCCCTTCCCTTCCCGTTCCCTCTGGAGCAGCATCCCATCACCAGCAGCAGCACGTGCCAGGCAGAGCCCCCAGTTCTGCACTGCAAACACACCCCCAAGAGAGCGGAGTGCGGTTGGGAGCGTGATTTATGCTGGGCTCAGTCCAACAGATCCGTAACATCCCTCTCTACCTCCTGGAAGAAAGACCGGGCTTGGCACGCCGAGAGCCAGGAACATAAATCCGCACGGAACGCAAAGTCACTCTCATTAAGCCAAGGACACCTTCAGCTGTTCCTGCTGCCTGCCCAAGAGCCATTTGCTGCCCGGCCTTTCCCTGCCTGCTTCAAACACGCGGGAGCTGGGGAATGGTTAATCCGTGTTTGGGGAAGATCTGTCTCCACAAATGTTGCACCATCTGGTGCTCTGGGGAAGCTGGAGGAGTGGGTGCTGTATTTTCATAACAGCCCGCCCTTCTCCTCTCGTTGATTAATAACATGGAGCTGCTTTGTCTTTGTTCTTTCGGAGGTTGTTTTTTTTTTTTAATTATTATTATTATTAAATATTTGTATGAAGGCTTTTCAACGTGAAATCCAGTAATTATCTGAAGAACTGAGTCAAGAGGTTTGTTCAGGCAGAGAAATTACCCGTTAAACTGAACAGGAAAAAGCCTTGTGGAAAACATCTCTGCGCCGAGATGACCATATCCTTTATTTTTTTAATTCTTTTTCCCTTCCAGTACAATTTCCCCCCACCAGGCGCCTTTAAAAGTGAGAAGGATCCCATCAATGAGCAGCTGCTACAGAAAACAGGGTGAACCATCAGCTCATATCCACCCAAAACCCTGGAAAGCAGAATTTTACACCGTCCCAAAGCCCACAGCGAGGCCGGGACCAAGCCAACAGGAAACACCTCGGGCTTGCTCCAAGAGGGACAGAAGACACTCTGATCCTTCTCATTCCCACTTTTCCACCCCACAAAACTCCCAGAGCAGCTGGAAGAGCTGCTGCGAAGCCGTGGGGCGCGAAGGGAGCTGAGAACACCAACCTTGGAGCCTTCTACAGCTGCTTTCCCAGGAAAGTGATGTTTGGGAATGTCAGGCAAGGAAAAGCTGCTGAGGTAACAAGGCACAGATCCCAAAGCAGGAGATCTGGGTGCTCCACCTACTTCCAGTAGTGCGCAGCCAGAAATGGAATGAAAACTCCTGGATTTGGTAAAAATACGTTAAAAATAGAAGGAAAAAAAAGGTTATTCCTGATATTTACTGAACTGAGAACGTATCTAAGTAATGCCAACTTGCAAATGTCAACACCAGCTCCCCTTTAGCTGGCATGGAATGGTTTGGGTTGGAAAAGACCTTAAAGTTCATCCTTTGCCACCATCCCAGGTTGCTCCAATCCCATCCAGCCTGGCCTTGGACACTCCCAGGGATCCAGGCGCAGCCACAGCTTCTCTGGGAATTCTACTCCAGGGCCTCCCCACCCTCCCAGCCAGGAATTCTTTCCCAGTCTTTAATCCAAACCCACCCTCTTTCGGTTCAAAGCCATTTCCTCTTGTCCTGTGGATAAATTAACGTGGGAGAGACAGAGATTTAAACGGAGCCACAGACACTCCAGTGGCAAAGGTTAAACCCAGCTTCAATTTACCATCTCCAAGACCCAGCTCATCGAGGCAGAGCCTTTTTAGTTCCACAGCATGAACAGTTCATGAAAAAAGTGCAACTGGGAGATGATTTAAGCAGTGCAGTTTATAGTGGTTACAATTAATAGGCAATTTCTTATGAAAGTTCTCTAGAAAACATCTTTTTTTTTTTCCCTTGCAGGCAGCTTTATTTCACCAAGTGGTTCCAGTTTCATGCTGGAAAAGCAGCTGGAAACCTTTCCCAACTTTTTCAGCAGTTGTAGAAGTTGAAATTCACTGGAAGCAGAGTTTTCCCCACTGGGAACAGGGACAGAAGGAGAGGGAACAGCCTCAGGTTGTGCCGGGGGAGGCTCAGGTTGGACATCACCAGGAATTTCTCCATGGAAAGGGTGCTCAGGCCTTGGCAGGGGCTGCCCAGGGAGGTGTCCGCATCCCTGGAGGTGTCCAAGGAATGTGGCACTCAGAGCTCTGGGCTGGGGACAAAGTGGGGATCAGGCACGGGTTGGACTTGCTGATTTCAAAGGTTTTCTCCAACCTCAGTGATTCTATGCTCGGCCCAACTCAAACCATGTTTTCACCTCAACTGAAACCACGTTTTCACCCCAAATCAAACCATGTTTTCACCTCAAATCATGTTTTCACCCCAACTCAAATCATGTTTTCACCCCAACTCAAACCACATTTTCAGCCCAACTCAAACCATGTTTTCACCTCAACTCAAATCATGTTTTCACCCCAACTCAAACCATGTTTTCACCCCAACTCAAACCATGTTTTCCCTCCTTTGGATCCAAACCAGAGGCAGGAATTCCTGACAGAGCAGCACATCCAAGAGCGGATTTGATCAATAATTCCATTTCCCATAAAACACCCACCATTTCCATATTTCCTCCAGCGTTTCCTCTCCCTCTTCCCCCTGTCCTGCCAAACTCTCCAAGCCCAAATCCAGCACTAAAATCCCAAACCCAGCAGCATTTCCCACCTGGCGGCTGGTCCCCAAACACTTCGGTGGCTTTGCTGTTTCCCCAGGAGCTGTCACTCGGCTTTAACTTTGCCATCAGGTAATTAAAGCCCGGAGCTGATTAAAGCCCGGCTCCATCCGTGCCGACGGTGACGGATGTTGGATGCAGTTGGAATTTGACAGCCGAGTGGGATGAGCAAGTGCATCAGGGTGCTAACGACGTTATATTGCAAATGCTGTTTATTTGCTGTCAGCTCCAAAGCAGGCAGTAAATAACACATTAGAGAATAAAAAAAAAGCGGGAAAAAAAGGAAAAAAGCCCCAGAAATAACATTATTTTTAAATGGAACCATCAATTATCCCCCCCTTCCTTCGGCTTTTTCTTTCTTTTTTTTTTCCTTTTATATTTTATCTTGAAGCATTTTCTTGAAGGGTTTTTTCTTGATTCATTAATTGCCTTTTTTCTGACTCCTCTGTTCTGCCTCGGTGCCCATAAATCAATGTAAAAAAGATAAAATGCTGCCATTATGAAATGAGTGTAAAAAGGTATTGAAATAAATCTCCTTTTGTACACGTTTTCTCCCATCTCAGCTGCAAAAAAACATCTGCTCGAGATGAGATTCAGACCAATTTTTCTATCCCAAACTGGCCCTGGCCTGTCCCTCGTTCCAAAACCCCCACAGAGCAGCATCCCATAAATAACTGTCCCATAAATAATTTTCTCCTGGCAGTTTTGAAGGAGCCTCCACCACCCATTTCCTCCAAAATCCAATATTTGATGGATGTTGGTGGCCACAGCATTTGCACCTGAGCCAGCCCTAAATACTCCCACCAAAAATTTATTATTTCCAACCATTTTCCGAGAGAAACGTTCGTCGGTGGAAAGTTTTGTGGGGTTTTGGGGGGCTTTCCACTCAAATTCTCTCTGCCTGGAAATTTTCCAAAGAGTTTGTGCTGGTCAAGGAGCGTTTTCATCCAAGTCTGAATGTTTTCCAAACCCCACTTAACGTCAGGAATATTTTCTTTAGGCAAAAGCTCGTCAAGAATTTTGATGTGCCCCGTTCCATTCCTGAAATTATTTGATTTGTCCTCCAATTTTTTAAGAATTAATGCATTTCCTAAGGAAAAAAATGGAATTTTATATGAAGTCGTTCAGTCCTCCTAAAACAAAGGGGTTTCTGGGATTTAGAATTACTAGGAAATGAAGCTTTAATTCCTTTTTTTGTTTCAGAAAGGAAAAATGTGGAGCAAAACTTCTTGGAACTGAGTTCTCTCTTTGCCATGCAAGTGGGAATTAAATTCCAGCTGATCCCATTCCAGGAATGCACCTGAGCTCTGTCCCGTGAGGAATTCCTGCTCACGGCTCACTCAGTGGCTGCAGGAAGGGACAAATCCCTGCTTTCAGGGCAGAATAAAATCCCAGCTCCGATAAAATATTAAAATATTGTTCTTCCCTTGCTAAGACCTCCCAGGAATTTATCTCTCTGGATGCTGCTGGGATTTTGGAGGATTTTCCCAGCTCCGGCAGCTTCTCCATCCTGGTGTTCCTGTCCAGGGAATCCCTGTCCTCTTGAAGGGAGAAAAAAATTGTCTTTAAAAATATTCCTCCCTGCAAAGCATCAGGGAACACCACCCTTTGCACGTCCGTGGCGGGAAGATGCCGATCCCAGCGGGATTTTCCTGGGAATCGCAGGGCACAGCTCCCCTGTCCTCTGATTGTCAAGGAGAAAAGGTCAAAGACATGAAATAGTCGTCCCAAATTGGGTTTGTTTGCAGAGAAAACACAGCCCGAGGTGTTTCCAGCATCACCTGGCAGCTTCTCCAGGATAAAATGATCCAGGGGGAATTTCCTTGCTGTTAATAACGGGGGGCAGAGAGGTGAAAAGGGAAATCCAGTGGCAAATTGCCCAGGAGACCCCAAAACAGACTTTCCTTGAGTCCCTGTTCCTACAATAAAGCTCGTTCCTAGTTATTTCAGGGAAATCCTGGAGGAGTTAAAGTCAAACTCTTGAACCTTGCAGAGTAGGAGACGGGAAGAGTTCGGCTGCATCAGAACAAATTCTTTCCTCTCATCTCAGGGGGTTTTTTCTGCACTCCTAAGGGTCAGTTCCTACTTTAACTTGGATTTTAATTCCATAAACAGTTGGGGTGGGATATGGGCCAGTTCCCATCCCAAAACTCAGGGGTTCCGTGCAACGGGCACAAGGCTCAATCCCAAGCAGTCCAGAATCTTTTTTCAGGAAAAACGTTGTTTCTTCTGAAATTGTCAACTTTCAGGAATGTTCCTCATAACAAGGCTTTGGAGGCTGAGTTTTCCATCATTTTAGAAGCATTTCCAAGTGGGAACTGATGGAGGAATTAATTTGGAAATTAATTTTTGGCCCATAAAAGTAGCTCCCATTAAGGCTCTGCAACCAAACGCAGCTGCTCCTAAAATGCCCCTGTATTGATTTATGGGATCAGGGAATCTCCTGAACTGGAAGGGACCCACAGGGATCATCCAGATCCAACTCCTGGCCCCGCACAGGACATTCCAACAATCCTGCCCTGTGCCATTCCCAACAGGAAATATTTCCATACAAAATAAGGAAGATATTCCAGAAGAGAAATTCTTTCCATGCATCTCAGACTGGGTGGAATTTATTACCCCCTTTCCATTTTTATTTTTCCCTCCCTTTTTTTGGTTTGTTTTTCTTTTTTTTTTTTGGAATCTCTGACAACCAAACTTTAGGAAAATCTGGAAATCCCCAGCCCAACCCCCAGGGATGGGATGAATCCCATCCCCTCTCCATCCTTTTTATGCCAAGTTGCTTTGGAATTCTGCTCATCTTTTCAGAGAGAAATGATGAAATAAGCAATGAAAGCATTTGGGATCTATTTTTCGCCTTCAGAGACATTTCACTTCCCTGAATCCTAAACCAAGAGCAATTCTTCAGTCATCAAATTCAGCAGCTGATGCAAAATCTCTGACACAGGTATAATTCCTTATTTTCTGGGGCTGAATTATTTTTAAAAAAGAAATCTTTGAAGTGTCTGCTGGTGCTTTTCTTTTAAACAGGAAAATCCCAGCATTCCTAAGGAAAATCTCTTTCATGAACTGCACATCGTGGGCTTTTTATGCACTTGTGCTGATAAAGGGGAGATTCACATGTGATAACAGAGACACACCCAAATCACACATCTCACATGGATTTCACCTCCAAAGAGCCTCCAACCACCTGGGAATGCTCCTTCCCACAATCCTTTAAAAGCCCTGGTGATAATTCCCCATCCTGGGACAAAAAATCTTTGCTTTGTGTCCCCTGCAGACCATTAATTTCTGCATTTAATTTAAAAAGCATCCCCATCATTTGGATCTCGTTCAGTTCATTAAAATCTCATTTTACCTTCAGAACTTCCCAAACTCCTCGCAGAGGAGACCTGGGTCCTCCTGCCTCCTCCCCATCTGTGAACAGAACTGCAGCAAGGCTGCAAAATCTGATTTAATTCGAGTTGTAAAGCAGTAATTCAGCACTTTTTTGCCCAAGTTGCAGTTAAAAATATGGAGGCGATTGAGAATATTTTCAAATATTTGGAGCAGGAGGTTGAAAACAGTATTCATAGATCATCCCTGTGTTCTGCCATGCAGCTCCATGAGCACTGCCTGGGGAATAGTCTTGATCTATCAGATTTTTGATCAGCAGCTTTTCTGTGTAACAACAGCTGCTTGCATTTATTCATCAAAAGAATCGAAAAAGAGTTCAGGAAAAGTTGATATTTTCTCCCTGGTGACTCCGGGCTCCAAGAACACGACTGAAATTCCTTTACCTGCAGGCGATAACACCACACATCTTCCCCTGCCCCTCTCACCTGTCTGCTCTGGGAGGTGATTAACTCCATGATCACTATAAAAATGTTTTATTTAAGGGATAATTGTAAGCACTGGTATCTCCCATTTCCAAATCTCTCACTTTATTATCTTTGCTCAAGAAGGCCTTAATATTTAAGTGATTTACTTCTCACTTAAAACGCCAGCCCAGCCATTAGGAGGCACATTTCACCAGGCAGTGCCTAATTTTATAGGACATTATTTCTTTATAAACAGAGCCATTACTCTGCAGCATTAATTAAACCTCTTCGCCCATTATGAACTCCATTTGGAAGACAACAACATCACCGACTGCCTGCCCTGATGGATGGGTCTGCAATGCCACTTTTGGCTCCTGCCAAAGCTCTTCCCAAGGAGCGGAGCCACCGGGAGTGGGGAACGCTTATGCCTCAGAGAGCTGTGATTTGTGGGGAGAAAGGAGCTCATGAATAAAACATTTGCACTTCAGCGACCCGGTTTAGCTAAACTGTTTTGCATCAATAACCCGGCCCTAAAAGGCTCTGTTTATTATTGCCAGCCTCCGGAGGCTTTGGGAAATGGAATTACATCAGCCCCATTTATAACATTTAATGCTGGGAGCAGACTGCAGCTGTTGCATCACTGGAGAGGGGCCTCGCCCACAAACTTCTCCTGGACAGCAGAGATTTGGGGGGATTTTCGTGTTTCCGCCACAAAGAGACATTCAGAGCAAACAGAACAGTCCAACCACCACCCCTGAATTCCCTCCAGAAGCCCTCAGGGCCCAGCATTCAAAATCCAGGCAGATGAGCCCAAAATGCCCTCAGGAAGGGCTCCCCTTCAGGATTTCTCCACAAGAGAGAGAGGCCTTGCCCACAAACCTCTCCTGGACACGTGGCTGCAGAGATTTGGGGGAATTTTAACCTTTCCACCACAAAGAGAGATTCAGAGCAAACAGAACTGTCCAACCACCACCCCTGAATTCCTTCCACAAGCCCTCAGGGCCCAGCATTCAAAATTCGAGCAAATGAGCCCAAAATTCCCTCAGGAAACAGAGTTTGTGCTCTCCTCAGGATTTCTACGTGAGAGAGAGAGGCCTTGCCCACAAACCTCTCCTGGACACGTGGCTGCAGAGATTTGGGGGGATTTTTGTGTTTCCACCACAAAGAGACATTCAGAGCAAACAGAACAGTCCAACCACCACCCCTGAATTCCTTCCACAAGCCCTCAGGGCGCAACACTCAAAATCCAGGCAGATGAGCCCAAAATTCCCTCAGTAAGCAGAGTTTGTGCTCTCCTCAGGATTTCTACAGGAGAAAGATTCATTCGGCCTTCCCACCTCCACCAGTGCAGAATCCCACAATGGTTAGTGCTGGGAAGGACCTTAAAGCCCATCCCATTCCACCCCTGCCATGGACAGGGATAACTTTCCACTATCCCAGGTTGCTCCAAGCCCCATCCAACCTGGCCTTGGGCACTTCCAGGGATCCAGGAGCAGCCACAGCTTCTCTGGCACCCTGAGCCTTTGGCGCTACCAACCTGTCAAAAGCTGCTTGTTTCTTGCAATGTGGGAACCCATTCCACAATTTCTGCACCAGGATCCACCGGTTTCACCCCCAGAATCCAACATTTCCAGACTCCCAGGGCTGGAGGAAATCCCAGTCCCTGTCCCAAGCAGTGTAACTCTGGATCATCACCCTCTCTTCTGATTTTCACCCCAAGAGGGCCAGCTTACAAGACCTCCTGCAAAGGAATAAACCCCCAGTTCTCATTACTGATTTTTCTGATTATTTGAGTCTTTACATTTTTTTCAGTCAGGTGTGCACAGCCGGAGTCGCTGTCTCAGCCAGCTCCTCCCTGCATCGCTCCAGAGGCCATGGCAGCCATTCCACAATTCAGGCATTCAGGACATCGTGCCCTGACGTGTCTTAACCTCCCCATTAAAGAGTTTATGAGGTAAATATTGGTAAATATTTACCAACAGAACCCAGCAGAAGTACCCGCAGATATTCCCTGTGTTTAGGGTAGGAAATAACTGTGTTTTCTCCAGTACCAACATCTGGAGTTGACTGGAAAACCATTTAATGGTGCCCATTCCAACTGGAAAAGCCAAAAAGCTGCTAAAGGAGAAAGGCCGTCACAGCTGGGGGACTCTCAGCTGAGCTGCACCAGGGGACATCTCATGGAGATTGGATTTATGGAGCGCAAACCACGCCGGGAACAGCAGCACGTGCCAGCCTGGATTTCCACTCGCTGGGAATTCCACAGATACACAGGGCACCCTCATCCTGAGTTCCCAGTTATCCGAGCTGTGCCATGTCTCGGTGACACCCTGAGCTCCGAAAGACCTGGAATAAACACAAAATGGATTAAAACACAAAGGAAAGGGGGCCGGGAGCTGATGTGGCTTCCCAGCTCCCTGCAGGCACCGGGAGAAAGGAGCTGCTGGAGGAAGATGTGCTGCGTGCAGAATTTAAAGGAGGAGGCTGAACTTTTCCCTCACACAGACACAGAAGAGCCATCCCAGCACCTTTCTCTCCATCCTGATTTCCTCAGGTCCAGGTGCCGGATCCTGGCTGAGGGGTATCCATGAACAAACCCTCAGAGCACAGCGATGTCCCCAGACCCAACAGAGCTCGTTTGGATTCCGCAGGAGAGCTCCGACAGCGGCTGCAGGAAGGGAGAGCTGAGGAGGGAGTTGGAGGCTTGGAACAGAGAGAATTCCACGGGGACATCCATCTTCCAGAGAAGAGAGCAGAGCCAGGCTGCTGCAGAGGCAGGTGGAGCTGCTCCACGGCTCCCAGTGCCTCCCGCTCTCCCCACAACTGTTCAGGCCCACGCCAACCACTCCTAATCCCACCAGCATCCCAAATCTCCCTTAGACATATAAAACATCCCATCAAAACAACCAGGGCCAGCTTGGATGAGGCTTGGAGCAACCTGGGATGGTGGAAGGTGTCCCTGCCCATGGCACGGGGTGAAACAAGATGAGCCTTAAGGCCCCTTCCAACCCAAACCAGTCTGGGATTCTGGGATTCCACGAACTTAAGCGGAATTAAACAACCCTCCCCGTTGTGGGGGTTTTTTTTGAGCTCCCTGCTTATGGTGCAAAAAAGCCTTCAAATCCAAAATTGCAGTCCTGTTTCATCAGTTATATAATTACTCTGCTAGCACTAATTAGGAGCTGAGTGTAAACGTAACTTTTATCCCAGAAGACATACCCCGTTCAGAGCGCGGCTGAAAATGCAAGTCAGGCCCCGCTCTGGTGCTCCTTCCAGTGTGCTTAATAATCCTCAGCACTCCTCTCCCTGTGTTCAGGAGAATTTATAGTGGCAAGGCAAGAGAAAAGCCGAGCAATCTTCCACTGGAAATTAGGAGGGAAAGCAAATGCTGAGGGAAAATATGCTCAGATGGGCAAAAAAAAAAATACCTGGGCCAAAGAGTGACAAATTGCTCCTTTTCAGGAGACCTTTTTAGCAGAGGGAGGCACTGAAGGAATGCCATGTTCTACTCAGCAGAAAAATCAGAGATGGATGCAATTAAATCCCTGGAGGGCTGAGGGTAAGTGCAGCCGCAGGAATGGAAGCAAAGGGAGGGATCTGCCTGCAGATAATTAAATGTTCATTTTCGTGCCAGCGGGATCGGAGGCCAAACCTGTGCTTGTAGACAGGGAAGGGAATGCAGCAATGTGGGGATGGGGACAGCCTTCCCTAAAAAAACCTCACTCCCAAAGGTCCCTTCCCCTCATTTTCCATAATGTCCCACACAGAACACGGGATGGGGCCGGAATCTGCAGGAATCTCCCACCACGGAGAGGTGAGGTTGGAATGGCACTGACAGAGATCCCGCGAAAGCCCTGTGGCTTCACAGCTCCAGCCAACACCCCAAGAAGGGCTGAACTCCCGAGAATCGCTGCGGATCCAAGGGATAATGTGGAGGAGTCGTTTCATCCTGGGAAAAATGTTGGAGGGACCTCATGAAGCCTCGGCAGTGACTCGGGGTAACACCTGCAAGCTTAAAAAAAAGTCATCGAGCAGGGGTGAGGGACAGGAGCATCCTTCTAATTAGCCATTCCAATCCCAGATGCATGACCCCAAAATTCCCTGCTGGAATATTCCCTGCCGAGAACATCACTGCAAAGGGGTGACATTGTTTGCTACACAAAAAAAAGGAAATTATCCCTTAGCTTAGCACCACTCTCCAGGAAAAACCAAGCCAGAGTCCTGGGAGCTGGGTGGTGGCATTGCCTGAAAATCCCGAATTAGCCATTCCTGAGGCCAAATCGAGCAAATTACTTGAAAAATCTTTGAAAATGACAAAGTTAAACCTCCCCGGAAACTTTCTGAACAGCAGCTGTTGTAACTTCAGTCACAAAAAAGCTCCGAAACACAGAAAATCACAACTTCATCCAAAACTGGGAGGTTTCTTCCTTGGGTAAAATAAAAACGTTTAGGAATAGATCAAATATAATTGATTTAAGGAAAGGACAAGTTAATCAAATTGCTGGATTCAGCACAAATTTCCAGGAGAGGCTTCCCAGCCCTTCCCAAGGCAGATCCTGGTCCCCTGGATAGCAACTCATCCCTGGATGCAGAACTCAAGCAGCTTTTAAGAACTGCAGTAACTTCCCAGCTTCTCCCAGAGAATCCTTGTCCTGGATTTCCCCTCCGAAGTTCACTTCTAGACTGAATTCCATGGAGATTCCAACTAAAGCCGGTAGAAATGAAGATATTAATGAGAGAGGATTGCCACTGCCAAAGGGGCATTTTCACTGCACGCAGGAAAACCAGAGGGAAAATCCTTCCTCCACCTGAGTCCAGCTTTTGAGCCAAAGTGGACTGGAAGGAAATTCCCTGAGGATTGGTCATTAAAAACCACTTTTCTCCCAAATGATGCAGTCCTGGGCACGTGGGGTCTCCATCGTGTCCTGCTGGAAAGATGAGGTCAAGGAGCTGAACGTGCCAGGACTTTGGACGGGGAGTTCTGAAAGCCCAGGAATTCCCAGAGATCCTCACCAGGCTCCCTCGTGGGAGCTGCAAACCTGGATTTGCAATTTCTCCCAGAATCTCCACCCAAAACACCTTCCCACATGGCTGGGCACGGAGAGCTGATCCTGCACCGGGATTTGCCCCATTCCCTGCGCTCCAAGGACAGCGGGGGAAGTGCTTTGAATATCAAAGGGATTTGGGAGAGGCTGGGACAGCTCCAGCCAGAGCACTGAGCTTTTCTCCCCCAAAACTGTGCTGCCGGTGATTAAAGAACCAACTCCGCCTCCTCTCTGAAGGACCGTGACCACAAGACAGAGGTCACAGATGAAACATCCTGAAATCCTGGGAAAAAGTGGATTTCTTTCCCCTCCAAGGACCCGAGATATGGAATTCGGTGCAGCAAAGGCTCGCCCGGAGCCAGGCTCCTCTTGGACTAATTATTTGCATCTTCCCCGCTTTGCAAACCTACAGAGAGAAGCCGGCTCACCGTTTCCCCATCCCAGGGTTTATTTTATTAATGAAAGCACCAGCAGAAGAACGACAAGTTTATTGTAACAATGCCATCCCCTTAATTTACCCGGAGCAGCAAACGAACCTTGTTACTCTGTGTGTGTGTGTGTGTGTGTGTGTGCAGCTTGTACGTACGGGCAGCAGCGCTAACGAGCTTGATTTGCTGATCAGCAGATTTGGGAGTTATTTAAATTAGTCCCCAGCTCTGATTTGTTTAGGGAAAAAAAAAAATAAAAAATTAATGATTTCCCCAACAGCGTATTTAGCCGACCCCTCCTGCAGAAACAACGGGAGAGGGAATTCGGGAGCAGGAAAACGCTGCCAGCAGGGAGTTGTGGGATGAAGATCTCAAGTTTTGGGGAAGAATTAATCCCTGGAGCACCTGCACCCAGTCAGAAGCTGGAAAACACAGACCCAGCTCAGCTGCACCATCTGCCAAGGAGAATCCAGCTCCTCCTTCCAAAGATGCCTCTCCTGGCTCATCCACGGCTTTATATTCCCAATTCCTTGCTCAAATCTCTTTCTCCTCCATCAAACCTCTAAATTTGGATATTTGGAGTGGGCAGCTCCCTTCAAATACACAGCTTCAGGTGGAAATCTCAGCTTTTTATCGTTTCCGTTGTGTGAGGGATGTGGGGGGACCCAGAGCCCTGCAGAGCTCTGGCAGAATCACAGGAAAAGCGAAAATAGGAGAAAAAGGATAAAAAGCTCCACAAGGGAAAGCTCCAACTTCCCAAACAGATTCCGTGAGGGGAAAAGTGGTGCCACTTGCAGGAGCTGTCAGGAAAGGGCTTTATCTTCCCCCTGAAAAAAAAAAAAAGGAAACAAAAAAAATTTTAAATGCAGGAAAAAAGAAAACAAAACAAACAAAAAATGTAAAATGCAGACCCTGGAGAGAAAGGTAACAAATTGAGAGAAGTTTTTTTTAAGCTGTAATTATATTTTTTTCTGCTGTGATTTGTGTCACTCCTCCCTCCAGATTTATTCCCTCCCTCCCAAAAAAAGGTCAGAAGTTTCCATCGAGCAGAAGATGTTTCTCACACCCCAACCTTCCCTTGGAAAACTTCGCTTTTCAGCCAAGGTGAGCTAAAAATAGCCAAAGTGAGCTCATCTCCTGGGACAGCTTCACATGCCCAGCACGAGGCTTCCAAAGCTGCCCCCATCAGAATTCTCCTTGGAAAACCCAGTTTCAGGTCAAACAGAGGCTGCTCCATCCATTCCACAACCACGATCCCACCAGGATCTCTCCAGGAGATCCCACAGGATCCAGCATCTTCCAGCACCCCTGGCCCAGCTCAGCCTCCACCTCCATCCCAACGCTTCTCCCTCCAGCTGAACCCCACAATTTCCCCCTCACCCTCCTCCTCCTCCCATCTCCTGCTGCCAGATGATCTCCACAGGGAAGGACACATCCCCTGCCTCAAGCCAGGCAGGAATTGCGGTGCCTGGCCTGGATCCCCCAAGGGCTGCGGCTGTCGCCTTCAAACCATCACTCACAGACATCTCCCACCTGGGGAGCCCCGTCCCTCGTTCCTCAGACTCCTCCTGCCTTCAGCCTCGCTCTCAATTCCAGGAGCAGCTTGTTTTTCCCGGATTAACATCTCCTGCTGTTTTTTTTCCAAAATCATCCCAGAAGAAGCTTCGCCTCCTGCTGCGGAGCCAAGGTCACCTTCACACACCAAGAAAAAGTTGCATTTTGGGCATTCCCAGAAATACCAGCCCTGATCCACGGTCACCAGGGAGGGAGGAAGGTGTTCGGGAAGTGGCCTCATGGAAGATGTTGCAGCAGGAGAGGCAACACAGGGCCAAGGCTTTAATTCCCAATTCCTCCATTTGGCCAAAATCCAGGCAAACCAGAGGGATAAATACCAGGAAAATGCACTCGAACTGGTCTCGGCGTGCAGTGACATTTATTGGCTTCGTCACACAGCGGGAAAACCCCCAGGGAAGCAGATCCACACGGAGCAGGCAGGAACTGGGGGCCCACCCAACCCAGGAGTTAAACCCGAGCACCAGATTCACATCCTGGTGCCACAAATACACCCCAACAAGATTTTGGCCAGTCCTTCTTGGCCATTTTTGCTTCAGATGGGCCAAATTCCCATCCATGCCCTGCTTGGCCCCTCTTACCTGCAAACATAAGGCTGCAGAGTCTCTTCCTTCCCTTTAATTTAATTTAATTTAACGACCTATTTGATTTGTTGGATGGCATCAGTTCTCCTCAGACACCCTCCCTGCAAACCTCACCCAAATGGACTCAAAGCCAGGATGGGAAACAGTCTTGCAGCTCCTAAGAAGGTAGAGAACCGTGGAACCATGGAATATCCTGAGCGGAAAGGGATCCATCAGGATGAGTGATCCCAGCCCCGCACAGACACCCCGACAACCCCACCCTCGGCATCCCTGGCAGCCGTGTCCAAACGCTCCTGGAGCTCTGGCAGCCTCGGGGCCGTGCCCATTCCCTGGGGAGCCTGGGCAGTGTTCCACCACGCTTGGAGGGAGGAAAACCAGGAAGTTTTCCACATCCTCCGGCAGATCAAGGGAGAATATTCAGGCACTAAAAGTGCTCAGAGTGTTCTGATAATTCCTGAGGGATCCATGAGGACGGGAGGTGAGGCATCAGCAGGGCTGGTGGCAGGGCCTCTGCTCCGAGAACTGTTGCACAGTTCCCTGGTCCCTCCCTAAAAAAGGGAGCAGGTACCTTGTGGAAATTAGGAAAAAAAAAAGGAAAATGCTCAGCAGAAGGTGGCAGAAAAGGAAAATGCTCAGCAGAAGGTGACAGACCAGCCAACACTCCCTGTCCAGCCGCGGACACTGCAGCAAGGAGCCACTCGGTTTGCTCAGCCTGGGGAAAAAGGGGTTGAGGGGAAACTTGTCGGGATCTGCGGCTCCGATCTGTGACCGGGGACAGGACCCAGGGAACGGCTGGGAAGGTTTAGGCTGGATTTAGGAACAGGTTCCCCTGGGAAATGGATCACCACGTGCAGAGCACCCCCAGGCTTTAGGCCCGGCCCAAACCATCAGGACATCCTTAGCCCCTGCTTCTGCCAGGGAAAGGCAGGAAGGCATCGGATGTAATAAATGATGCAATTCCAATTATCCACATGAAACACGACTGCCCCGTGCAGAGAGCAGCACCAGCAGCGCGTTCTGGGGAAGCTGCTCCGTCAGCTCACACCCGGCTCCGAACGAGCCGGGCCCGCCAGCATTCCCACGGGGAATCGCAGATGGAGAGCACTCCAGCGTCCATCTCCATTAATCCAGCCTGGGCTTGGATTCCCACCTTCCCACCAGGAAATGGGAGCTCGGCGAGAGCAGGCACGGAGCAGATGGGCAGCACCAGCCTCACGCACGGCACGGCGCCGATGATGAGCGTGGAAAAGCTCCTGGCGCCGCTCCGCCAGCGCTTCCCTCGCTGCTTCGGAGACTCTGACACGCACAGAGGTGGCACTTGGGCAGGGAGAAATGAAAGGGAGAGCGACTGCAGACACACTCTCGTTCCTCCGCCGCCAAAAATCAGCTCAGACGTGAGCAAGAGCAGGTTTTTCAAGTGCCTTCAGCTTTGCAGGGAGGCATGAAATGGATACAGAGAAAAAAAAATCCTGTGAATTGATGCTCCAACTTCCTGCAGAACGAGAAGAGATGGGACAAACTTCGTGCTGGGCTTTTATACTGTTCTTTTGTTACGTTTGTGCTGTTGGTGAGGGAACCCCAGAATGGTTTGGATGGAAGGGACCTTAAAGCTCATCCAGTCCCACCCCTGCCATGGGCAGAGACACATTCCCCTATCCCAGGCTGCTCCAAGCCCCTTCCAGCCTGGCCTTGGGCACTTCCAGGGATCCAGGGGCAGCCACAGATGCGCTGGGAATTCCATCCCAGCCCCTCCCCACCCTCCCAGCCAGGAATTCCTTCCCAATATCCCATCCATCCCTGCCCTCTGGCAGTGGGAAGCCATTCCCTATGTCCTGTCCCTCCATGCCTTGTCCCCAATCCCTCTCCAGATCCTCTGTTGTCCCAGCAGTCACAATGGGTTAAACCTCTGACAAATTTTTGGGCTGCTGCTCTGAGCCCCCGATCAGTCCATCCCCTGACAGAGCTGCCCCACGCTCTGCAGAGAGGTGCTCCAGGATCAGCTGGGAGCTGCACTCAGAGCATTCCCATTCCTCCTGAGGAGCAAAGCAGCTGCAAAGATCCTCCTAAAGGCACTTGGAAAAGCATTTGTGAGGTCGCACATTCAGCTGAACCGATGAATCAGAGGAGGAACAGAGCGAGGAAGGCTGGCTCATCCCGGCATTTTCCTCCTCGGTGTTCCTCGATCAGAAGGATTTTGCTTCACAGTTTTGTTTGCTGCAGCTTCTTTCTCCACGAGGTGCTGACAGCCCCGGCCAGGGGTGGTCTCGGACTACAAGGGTTCTTCAAAATCTCCCTTCATCGTAAAAATACATTTCCCAAAGAGCACAACTGTGTCCGAACAGGCCCCTGACACCATGAGCATGGGAAAAGCGAGAGCTGCCCCAGGGGCATCAGTCAGGGGCTGCAATCAGAGAAGGAAACACCAGCCAGGAGTTTCCTGGAGTCAGTGGAAAAGGCTCAGAAGCCTGAATGGACTCGCTCAGCTTCAGCTGCTTTAATGATTTCCGTGTTCTTTCCTTCCTCCGCTGGGATTGTTTCTCTTCCCTGATCCAATAATGCCAATATTCCCGAGGCTGAGGTCTAGTAAATAAGGAAATCCCAGAGTTTGCTGCTTCCCACAGTATGGGATTCCCATACAACCTGGAAAAGTCCAAGGCCAGGGTGGACGGGGCTCGGAGCCTGAACGGACTCGCTCAGCTTTAGCTGCTTTAATGAATTCTGTTCTTTTCTTCTGCTGGTGATTTCTTCCTCCGCTGGGATTGTTTCTCTTCCTTGATCCAATAATGCCAACATTTCTGAGACCGAGGTCTAATAAATAAGGAAATCCCAGAGTTTGCTGCTTCCCACAGTACGGGATACCCATAGTGCAGCCTGGAATGTCCAGGGCCAGGTTGGATGGGGCTTGGAACTACTTGGGATACTGGAAGGTCTTCCAGGTCCCTTCCAACCCAAACCATTCCATGATTCCACGATCCTGTGGCCGACCACAAGCCTCCAATGGCCCATTCCTCAGCAATAAACAGCAATAAAATGCCAGCGGCTTTCGCCGCCCTGTTTGTTCAGGACTTTGAGCTCCACCTGCGCCGCCGACCGCGCCGCTCCCACGCGGCAGTGGGGTCAGCACGTCGTGTTTGGGGGAAGGGAAATGAGCAGCCTGCCTGGAATTCTTTCCTTTGCCTTTTAGTCTCATCAAGAGCAGCTCCTCGCAGATGGAAACGCAGACTGGCAGCAACTGTGAGCTGCCACCGCTACCTTCTGTTCCCTCCCGCTTTGCCAGGACGGATTCTGTCCCCAGACAGGCTGGAATTCACGCCCGTGGCAGACAGTCCCATTGGATTAGTGCTTCCCAGGTTCACTCCAGCAATTTGCAGGAAGATTTGCAGTTTGTTTCCCCAGTGCTCTGGGTCTGTCAGATCCCTATAAACCAGCAGTAGGATGCTGGGTTATTATTTACGGTGTTAACGGGGGTATGGCATATTAAGATTCAATTTAAACAAGTGCCTTGACGAAAACACCGTCAAATTTTCTGTGAGAGATTTCGTGCCCCAAATGAGGGGTCATGAGATGAGGACACTCTGCAATGAAAAGCTGAGTTGAACTCAACTTAACCCACCCCGATTTCAGCCCAGAATTCCAAATCCCAGTAATTACCGCTGCGTATTTCCCCATCCTCTAGCACATTGGACAAATGGAAAAATAAATTTCCATCTCCCATCTCCAAGTGTCCTCACTAATGGCCAAGAGGGAGAATAATGATCACGGCATGGCAGCAAAACCAACACTCGGGCAGCACTTCAACGTCGAGGGCAAACAAGGGGAGAATCCAAAACGAGCGGAGAATCCAGCTCCATCTCCCAGCTGCTGGACTGAGGGACTCAAACCCAAAAAAAAAAGGGAAAGTAGACAGGGAAGAGTAGCCAGTTGCCATGGAGACAGCAAGATATGAAAGCAGGAGCTGATGGAACCTTTAGAGTTATTTAAATGCTTGTTATAACATTATGCAAAAGAGCGGAGGGAAGAAAGCGGCGGGGTCAACGTGCTCCGAAGGAAAACAGTGGTTGTGGGATGAGCAAGGTAACGATTTAGGAGTCAGAAATATGGTTTGGGTAAATGGAGCCGTTTGGAATAATGAGATAATTATGGCCTCTTCCACGAACGAGGGGAATTTGTTGTGAGGAGCAGAGGAAGGAGGGAATGGTCGCTGGGCCGCAGGGCTGGGGTGAAATCATTTCTCACCAGGAGTCCTCCTCCAGCCCCTCATCTTCATCCCTTCAGCCCCTCATCTTCATCCCCTCAGCCCCTCATCTTCAGCCCCTCAGCACCTCATCTTCAGCCCCTCATCTTCATCCCCTCAGCCCCTCATCTTCATCCCCTCATCTTCATCCCCTCAGCCCCTCATCTTCACCCCCTCAGCCCCTCATCTTCACTCCCTCAGCACCTCTTCATCCCCTCAGACCTTCATCTTCACCCCCTCATGTTCACCCCCTCAGCCCCTCAACTTCGCCCCCTCAGCCCCAGCTATCCCCGAGATCCAGGGAAATGGCTCAGGGACGAAATCTGGTCCATACCAGAGTCCCACCACGGTCCTTCGGCTTTGCATCATTTCCCCATTTGGATCCCCCCTTCTCCTTCCAGGAGCGGCTCTGCTCGAAGAACTGGGATGCCGTGGGATGAACAGGGCCATACAGAGAGGCCAGGCAGGGATTGGGAGCCTCTGAAACTCAGATTTGGTGCAGGAACTGGATATTATCTCCCTTTGGATGGAAACCAAATCGAGAGAGCAAGTTCAGCACCCACAAAGCCCCACCACGTCACCCTGTGCCGAAACGCTCGCCTTCCACAACAGGTGCTCTGTTCCCACCTCCTTTGTAGGGCCTGAAGGGTTTATTATCCTTCTTCCTGTGAGGAAAAAAATAGGAAAAAAATGGGAGAACCTCTTCTTGCTCTGTAACTCGCCCCAAACCTGGAGCAGGGCTGTTTGCTCCATGCTCTGCTGCGGAGAGGCCGGCAGGAGTCAAGCGGAGTAAATCCCATTCCAGCCACACTTTGGGCTCAGCTCCTTCCTGGAGCCATTTGTCAAGTGCTTTTCATCTGAAACATGATTCGGGGATTCAATTACTTTATAAAGTCAATATTTTAGGTCACAGCTTATGCATCAACAAAGACATCTCATGGGATTAGAGCTGAGCGTGGTGGAGCTCTAAGTAATGTTCCCTGCGCTGCTCCAGCTGGAAAAGTCGATAAGATCGGTTTGTTTCCCCCACATTTCTCTCTCGGAGGCTGCAAAAATGATTGTTCACTTCTGTAAATTTAAACCAGTTGAACTCAACTTATGTTTCTGGCTGCATTATTTCCAGAGAGGTAAAACAGGATCGCTCCGGCAGCTCCTCTCCGTGCACTTGGCAAAAGGCAGCCGAGAGAGCGATGAAAAACAATTCTTTGTGCTCAAAAACAATGTTAGCAAGGGAAAAACATCAGGATAAGCTGGTCTCAAACACAGCCAGGCTGGAAAATGAGGAGGAAGCTTTGTAGGGAAAATAGGAGAGACAGAGGTGTCTGCCTGGTTTTTTGGAATAGCCGAGAACTGGAGCTTCCCACCCTCTGCTCCAACATTCCAGTAAGCAGGGCAAATGTAATTATTCACGGTTTTAATTAAAGTCTTCAGGAAAAAAAATAGAAGGTTCCTCTCTCATTTGAGATGGGGGTTTCTCCCTCCTTACGATGCAGCTTAGCTCAGTACTAAATTAAATATTTCCAACTCTCTTTTTCCCCCTGAAATCACCCAAACAGCAAATTTAGAGTCTTTCTTCACCAGGGTATCCATTGATCTTTGCCAAGGCCACGGCACTTCCTAAATCTCTGCTGGAGTCAGTAAAGCATCAAGGGAAAATAAAAGGATTAAAAGTTTATACAACTCAGATCTCTTTCCTGGAAAAACTCCCAAGGCCAGGAGTGTTCCCATCACAGAGCCCCTGCAGAAGCCTCGTGGGGCACAGCAGAGCCGCCAGGGATCTCGAGATGGTCCAGGAGCAAATTCCTCGGGCTGTGAATCCAGGGATGGATTGCCAGGATGCAACACCAGGACTCACCCGTGGCGATTTAGGGACCTTACAAGGGCTGCAAAACCTTTCAGACCAAAGCCAGGGCTCAAACCTCTGCAACAACCAGCAGGAAAGAGCTCTACGAGCAAACAGAGCCCCAGGAGCTGTTCCTGCTCCACGAGGAGCAGACCCGATCCCACGGGACCGAGCCACGACGTGCCCCAGGCAGCCGCTCTCATCCCAGGAAAGGGAATCGGAGACCTCGAGGTTGGAAAAACCCTCCAGGATCGAGTCCAACCATCCCCAAGGCCACCACTGCCCCGTGTCCCCAAGTGCCACATCCACACGGCTTTAAATCCCTCCAGGGATGGGGACTCCAGCACTGCCCTGGGCAGCTTTTCCATGAAAAAATGTTCCCAGTATCCAAGCTAAACATTCCCTGGCTCAACTTGAGGCCGTTCCCTCTCCTCCTGTCCCTGTTCCCTGCGAGCAGAGCCCGACCCCCCCGGCTGCCCCCTCCTGTCAGGGAGTTGTGCAGAGCCACAAGGTCCCCCCTGAGCCTCCTTTTCTCCAGCCTGAGCCCCTTTCCCAGCTCCCTCAGCCGCTCCTGGGGCTCCAGACCCTTCCCAAAGCCGACTGGGCCAGCATTTCTGGACTTTGGCTACCGACCGCCCCTCCCGTCCTGCCTCGGAGGTCAGCGAGGAGGAAGAAAAGCGATGAAGGCGTCCTTCAGCAGCGAGAACCCATCGAGTGTGATTAATTTGGGCTCATTAGGAAGGGAAAACAAGCCCGGCCGTTTAGCAGCTCAACCGCGGGCATTCAGTGGGATTAACGCAGCAGCGGGAAGGGCTGAACTCCCTCCTGGAGCTGGGAATCGCTGCGGACACAGCCGGCGATCCACGGCATCCACCCAAAACTCCCCCGAACGCCCCAAAATCAGCGCCCCCCGCAAGAAGAGCTGGAAACCCTGAGCCCTTGCAGGGAGTTTTGGGGCAGTTCTCAGAGCCCTTTTAGCAGCTCGTTATCACCAAGCGCTCAGGGAAGGCTGCTCAATTAGCAGGACTTGGGAAAACTGGGAGATTTCCCAGTGGCAGCAGCGAGGTTTAGCAGAAACTCCCCCCCCCCCAGCTCTGACACTCTTCACCCATTGATAAGGGGTGATAAAGCTGCGAGGGCTTCACAGGATTTTTTCCGGCAAATGAGCCATAAAATAAGATAGTTTTAGGATTATCCCGAAATGGGAGAAACCTTCCAATTAGGCTCGAAGGAAAATTAGTGTATCCTAATGCTAATTATAGCGTCCGTGGCTTGGGTTTGTTCGATGAGGGGCTCGCTTCGGGTGAAATAAACATCGGCTTTGAAGGCAAGACGGGGGTGAGGGAAAAAAGAAGGGAAATGAGAAACGGAAGACCTGGAGTGACCGAAAATCCAGGTGTGGGCGCACAACTGCATCCACCCCTCATCCCACAATTCCAGCCGGGATCAGTCTGGTCCGGGACCCGTAGCAGGTCCCACCTGCCTCCCAAATTCCCTTCCTCACATCCCAGCTCCATCTGCATCCCGAGAGGAGCCGTCTCCGTGGGGGGATGCCCCGCATGTGTCAGGGTTTGTCCCATTTCGGGCGATTCTCCTGCCCTGTGGCGCCGTGGAAAAGATGGGAAGCCCGGGTGGGAAGCAGGAGGAGGAGCTGGGAATTTTGAGCCGGTGAAAGGCTCTTGGTGGCCCTGCAGCCCTGGATTAGGGTGCCCAGGACTCAGGAGTGAGGGAATAAAGGCATCAGGATTTAATAACGGCTTTAATTCTCATTAAAAGAAGGAAATAATTAATAATTAAGCTGTTTTTTATAAAATGCCCAAGTCTGGTTTTGGTAACTGCTCAGGAGGAGACCCTGCAGCACATCCCAGACCCAGAACAGAGCCAGGCTTGGAACACCTGCAGGAACACAGTCATTAACTCATCCCAGAATGTATTCCTGAGGCCATTTCCTCCCAGAAAAACCAGGGACAGGTCTGGGAGCCGCTCCCTGCAATACTTCCAGCCAGCTGGAATTAACCTCGGGCCCTGAAGGGATCTCTGTGTCCAGCAGTGGAGGAAAATAAGCTCCACCCCAATGGCTTGGGTTGGAAGGGACCCCAAAACCCCATCCCATTCCACCCCCTGCCATGGCCAGGGACGCCTTCCACTATCCCAGGTGCCCAGGCACGAGGCAATTATCCCAAAACGACATCTGGGATAAGGGAACAACCTTCAGGCAGCGTCTGGATTGAGAGACCCAAAGGCTCAGCCCCGGACCGCAGTAAAATCCCTTTTATTCCTCCAAGGACATTTCCATCCGTCCTCACTTCCAGGAGCACATCCCGTCCCCACTCACCCATCCCATCCCATCCCCATCTCCAGAGCAAGTTCCATGGGAATTCTTATCCCAGCTGTGCGAACAACCCCCAGAAAAACCCCCTTCTGCCAAAGGTTCTGTTTTGCCTCCCAGCCCTGCCCACAAACGGAGCTGTCCGAGCCCAAGAGCGCAAACAGAACCACCACGGAACGGTTCCAAACCGGGAAAAGATGAATATTCGCGGAATGTTTTGGTTGCATCCCACCTATCTTTGTAGGAGGCACTCTGAAGAGTGACAGCGGGGAGAAGCCTAATTAGCATAAAGGGTAATAATTAAGGATGCAAATGCTGTGGGGGTGTCACTCAGTAATTTAACCGGGAGTGGGCAAAGCGCCACCAGATCCCAGGAAAACAACCCCAGAAAAGGGATTACAGGAGGAAAAAAGCAGGGAACGAACAGAGGTTTTTCAACAGGAGAAAAAAAAAAACCCCGATCCTAAAATTCCAGGAGGTCCAGGACATTGTAAAAGGTGGGAATGGGTTGGGGTTTATTGGATCTTGCAAAAAAAAAAAAGAAGGGAAAGAGGGAAAGCCGGAGGAAATAATCTCTTGGAAAGGTGTTTTGGGCAGTGCAAAACAGGGATATCCAAAGGCATATCCATAGGGATACCCACAGGGATATCCATAGGTGTATCCATAGGGATATCCACAGGACAGCCAGAAATCCCACACGCTCCCAGCCTCAAACACTCCCAGCATCCCGAAACACGCTGGGATCTTCCCACTGGGCAAATCCTCGGCCGAGCAGAGCAGGGATTTTCAGTTCCGCTAAAAAGGGCTCCAGGATTTTCAGGATGTCGGAATGGAAAAATCATTTGGGCTGGAAGGGACTTTAAAGGGGTTTGTTCCGACCCTACTGCTGGGGATAGGGACAATTCCCACTGGGATGAGGGAAGGGACATTAAAGGGATTTATTCCGACCCTACTGCCAGGGATAGGGACAGTTCCCAGCGGGATGAGGGTTGTTCCCATCTCTCCTGTTCGTCACTGATGGGGGGCCAAACTGAAACTGTAAAAACCGTAAAAAATATTCAAGATAATTGAATCAGGATCACAGCAAACCAGGCTGGACGTTGACCCCAAGGATCAATCACCGCCCCCAGATTGTTTGCTGCAGAAAAAATTCCAAGGCTAAGATAAATAAACAGGTGCAGAATCTGTGGATGGACAGGAAGGAATCGTGATCCCAAAGGAATTGCTCTAAATGCAGGGAAAGGTTTCCCAGAGAAGCTGTGGCTGCCCCTGGATGCCTGGAAGTGTCCAAGGCCAGGTTGGACAGGGTTTGGAGCAGCCTGGGATAGTGGAAGGAGTCCCTGCCCATGGAATGGGATGGAATTCAATCGGATTTAAGCTCCCTTCAACCCAAACCTGGGGAACCCCTTTGATAATCCACCAAAACATTCCAGTTTCTCTTAAACGCGTGCAAGCAGCAGCGCCTTTTAAAACCCACCCAGCCCTAAAGCCCTGTCCTGTAAATGCCTTCCCCACACCATAAAAGTGCTCCTGTAGGATTTTTTGGATTTTTTTCACCCTATTTACCAGACAAAAAAGTGGCTTTTGGGAAGCCCTGGGAGCACAGGCCGCTGATTTTTAACGTGGGTTGCATTTCATGGCTCAGCTCCCGGGTTAATGCTCAGTGGCCAGGATTTCAGCGGGACCGTTTTTCTAAGCACCATTAATTCATAGGAGTCCATCATAATCCCATAATACGGAATTAGCAGCACCCTGCTTTTTCCAAGGGTTATTAAAATATGGATCAGGTGAAGATCCGTGGCTGTGCCC
>VZTD01003898.1:168705-179964 GCA_013397725.1 Rhagologus leucostigma | reverse complement strand
AACCCCCCCCCCCCCAAAAAAAAAAACAGCTCCAGTGGGGTGAGATTGTTTGATAGGGAACTGAGGAAGAGGAGGAAAAGTTTGTGGAACAGAGGTGGAAAATGGATTTTTTGGTGTTTTCCAGAATTCCCAGTGCTGCGCTAAGAGGAGTAAAAAAAATCAGCTTGGAAAATAAAGGAATTCTAGATTGGGCTGGGTTGGACGGGATCGTAAAGATCAATTCCACCTCCACTGTCCCAGGCTGCTCCAACCCCCGTCCAACCTGGCCTGGGACACTTCCAGGGATCCAGGGGCAGCCACAGCTTCTCTGGGAATTCTATTCCAGGGCCTCCTCACCCTCCCAGCCAGGAATTCCTTCCCAACATCCCATCTAAACCTGTTCTCTGCCAGCTTGAATCCATTCCTCCTTGTCCTGTCCCTCCATCCCTGGAAATCCTCTCTCTCTGTCTTTCCTGCAGCTCCTTCAGGCCACCCCGAAGCTTCTCCTCTCCAGGCTGAACATTCCCAACTGTCCCAGCCTTTCCTCCCAGCAGAGCTGATCCATCCCTCTGGACTCGCTGCAGCAGCTCCACGTCCTCCCTGTGCTGGGATCCCTGAGCTGGAGGCAGGAAAAGCCAAGGAAAAACCTTGGATCTCCACAGGGAAACTTTCCATGGGAAGCTCCAGCCCCTCTCCCATCGACACCGAACCCATCCCTGGAACATCCGGCTGCAGCTCCAAACCACACGGATCCAGCAGTGGGAGGGCTCAGCACCTCCCTAAAAAGTTCGTTCAACTCGGAAAAATCCTCTCCAGCCTTTCTTGAGATCACATCCGCTACTGAACGTTACCCAGCTGGGAGCAAAACCCTCTCCGGTCTGCATCATTTCTTAAATGCCCTTCCAAGGGGGAAGCGTTCAGGAGGAATTAGGGAATAAAAGCAGATAAACAAGCAGGGAATTTAGGCCTGGGCTCCTCCAGGGACTGGAAAGGAAAGATCCCCCCGCGGCATTCCTGAGAAAAGCTGCCTCTCCGGCTCCAAGCGACAGCAATTCCCAGCTCCAGAAAAAGGGATTTCCTGGGAGATTTGGGGAAAAAACGGTGGAAGAACCACTGCCGATGTGCGGATGTGGCACTTGGGGACATGGGGCAGTGGTGGCCTTGGCAGTGCTGGATGCTCTGAGAGGGCTTTTCCAACCTCAGCGATGGATCCTGGGATTCCAGGAGGATCCTGAACATCTCCAAGCTCTTCCTCTCCCGCGGTTTCTCCTGCAGAATTCCCTAAATCAGCCCCAAGTGCTGAGCCGGGGAGGGAATTCCTCTCCAGCTTTGCCATCAATCAGCAGCACCCAGCTCAAATCCCTGCTTCTGCTTCCCAGCTCCCCAGAAATGGATGGAAAAGCCATTTTCCTGGATGCACAATGGGATCAGGGAGCTCAGGCACAGTTTTTCCAAACCTTATCCCACACCGTTCCCAGGCAATTCTCTGCCACCCCCACGCTGAGCCCCCCGAGCCATCCCGGATTCCCAGACAACTCTTCCCTCCCAAAATCTTCCTCAGCACTTCGGGATTTTTTTGGGCAGGATCCCATTAGAAATAATTCCCTGCTTTCCTGAAATCCTAATACTTGATCCATGACCGGCTGGAGGCAGCAGGACAATTCCAACTGGTTTACGACAGGCTTGGATCTTCCGGCGTCTCCCAACACTTCATCCTCAGAATTCCTGCACGTCTGCCACGTCTTTCCTGGAAATTAGGGATGGTTTGGGTTGAAGGGAGCTTAAATCCCATCGAATTCCATCCCATCCCATGGGCAGGGACACCTTCCACTATCCCAGGTTGCTCTGAGCCCCATCCAGCCTGGCCTTGGAACTTCCAGGGATCCAGGGGCAGCCACAGCTTCTTTGGGAGACCTTTCCCTGTATTTAGAGCAATTCCTTTGGGATCAATCCATCCACAGAGCCCTTGGAATCGCGCAGCCAGAGGGGCACAGGGAAAAGGGGGAAAACTGCATTTTCCAAGGAAATCATTCCATGTGTATTTTGCAGCACCCAAAATCTTTCCGCTGCGCCGTGGCCACGACGCTTCCCAGCCAAAGCCAACCCCGTGGCTCCAAAGGATTTTCCAATGCTTTGGCTGGGAAAGACAATCCCAAAACCCCACGAATAAATGCCTAAACTGGGGAAAACTCCTTTTCCTTCAGGAACTGTTTCCGATGGCAGAGAGAGAGTCCCGGCACCAGCAGCACATCGAACCCTCTGCCGGGACCCACCCCAGCTCCACAGAACTGAGGGCCATCCTTGGGTTTTGCCTCCGCTGGGATGAGGCGCTGGATACTCCGTGGAAGAGGTTCTGTGTGAGCTGGGATCCCAGGGGAAGGTTGGTGCCGTGCCCATCCCTATCCCGGGATAATTTTGGTTGGAAAAGCCCTCCAAGACCATCGAGCCCAACCTCTGACCGAATCTGACCGAGTCCCGTTTTCTTTGGATATTCCCAGGGATGGAATTCCCACTTCCCTGGGCAGCCTCTTCCAGTGTTGAGCCACTCTTGGTGTGAAGGAATTTTTCCTGATGTCCAACCTGGACATTCCCGAATATCCAAGGGAAGCTCCTGCTCTCGGCCTCCCCACCCACCCTTCACTGCAGAGGTTTTATAGAAGTATTTAAAATATTTTATTCTAAGAATAGTCTGCTTTCCCGGGAAATCGGGCAGGGAAGTGCAGCCTTCACCCCGCGGCTCCCAAAGGCTGGAATAAAACACTCCAGGATGGACACGGGATCTTTCTGAAGGCCGGGAATGCCGCTGCGCTGGAAATCACCGGGAAACGTTAACAAACAGCTCCATCTACTGATTCCTGCCCTCCCAAATCCCAACCCGCGGCATTCAGAGGGATTCAGCATCCAGGGGGATGCAGAATCCAGAGTTTTTATCCCGGGCACAGCCCCTCGCAATCCCATGGGATGGGGGGGAGAGAATCGGGAGGGGGAAAAGTGGGGGAAGGCGGGGGTTGAGGTAAGGACACTTCAACAGGCAAAGGAAAAGCCAAACAAGGATTCCATTCCCCCTTTCCCACAAATCCAAACCCCCACGCCAGCTTTGGGAAGAGAATTGACTTTATCCCAGCCCAAGACACACTTTCTCCACCCTTTTTTCCACATTATTGATGCCGAGCTCAGGCCCTGCCCTATCCAAGACATCCCGATTTATTCCCACCACCCCTCCCATCCCTGGATGCAGCACGCACGCCATCCCCTCACCCTGTGGATCATCCCCATAAAATGTCTTTTAAACGTCCACAAAAATCCCCAAAATGCCTTTTCCTGGCCCAGCTCTATCAGAATTCCCTTGGAATTTCAAGGAACTGACATTAATTGTATCTGTTTCCATCTCTTTGAGTGAAATGGGATATGAAGGACGTGGATATACACGGGACTTAAAAAGCTGACAAGCAATGGAATCATGGAATGTCCGAATGGATTGGGTTGGAAGGGACCCTAAATCCCATCCCATTCCAGCCCCTGCCACGGGCAGGGACACCTCCCACTGTCCCAGGCTGCTCCAAGCCCCAGTGTCCAGCCTGGCCTTGGGCACTTCCAGGGATCCAGGGGCAGCCACAGATGCTCTGGGAATTCCATCCCACCTCCCCCCCCCCCTCCCAGCCAGGAATTTCTTCCCAATATCCCATCCATCTCTGCCCTCTGGCAGTGGGAAGCCATTCCCCCTTTTCCTACCAATCCAGGCCTTGTAAAAAAGTCTCTCCTCACCTTTCTCGTTGGATCCTTCAGGTACTGGAAGGCCACAATTAGGTCACACTTGTTCCAGTGCCTGACCAGCCTTTCCATGAAGGAATTTTCCCAATATCCAACCTAAACCTCCCCTGACACAACTTGAAGCCGTTCCCTCTCCTCCTGTCCCTGTTCCCTGCGAGCAGAGCCCGACCCCCCCGGCTGCCCCCTCCTGTCAGGGAGTTGTGCAGAGCCACAAGGTCCCCCCTGAGCCTCCTTTTCTCCAGGCTGAGCCCCTTTCCCAGCTCCCTCAGCCGTTCCTCATTTTTTCCATATGTAAAACATGGATTCCGTATGAAAGGATGTGGAGATTTGCATAAAAACCTCCCGGAATTTTTGCACCATTCCGAGAGTCCAGGCCATGGAAGGCCGGACTGCCCCTCCCTGACCTCAGGGAACATCCAGAGACTCCTCCTGTCGGGAAAACCAAGGTGGGGATGGGTCACAGCTTGGACTCGATCATCTTGGAGGTCTTTTCCAACGAAAACTGTTCTGTAACCTCATCCAGGTTGGGGGGAAGCCCCATCCACACCCCCCTGCGCAGCTCTTTTTAAGGAGTTTTCCCTCAAAATGCCGATTGACGCAGGAGTGAGGCGAGGCAGCAGCTCAGTGGTGCTTTTACAGCTCAATCCAGGCCGGCCCTGGGGGCTCAAAGCCAGACTTGTGCCCCAAAACCTCATTTTCCAGCGCCAGAGTTCCCTATCCAAGCACACCTGACCTTTGGCAGGCTGCGATTTCACAAATGTCACTGCTGCTCCTCATCCCGTGTTCCCATTAATCATTCCCACACGGCCTAATCCAAGGGGACGGGAGCACGGCCCCGCCGAGTGATCCCAGTCATTCCTCATTACTCCCCTTGTTCCAGCCCTCTGCTTCCCCAGCTGGCCCTAAACCCGAGCCCCTCGTTCCAGGCTGGCTCTGCAGGGCCAGGCCCACTTTAGGCCTGGAATCAATTAGGCAGGACCCGGCCCAGCGGCTCGGAGAGCGGCTTAGAGCAGCTTTAATTTTGATTAATATCTCCTCCCGCCTTTAAACCCGTCTAGGCACGACTCCCGACCCAGCCAGGCTTGTTAAAATCATAAATCAATCCGTCCCCTTCCCTCCCGACGCGCCAAGGCCTCTACAGTCGCAGCCGTCCAGACTTTTATTCGCTGGGTTTGCCTCAGCCCTCTGCAGAGAGGAAAATCCACTCATCAAAGCCCAAAAAAAAGCCCGGAATGTGGATTTGTTTTAAAGTAATTAAAGTTACCTCGTGAGGGCAGGACACTTTGCAGCTCTATCCAGGCTGGGAGCAAACAAGGTCATCCCAGGACTGATATCCCGAGGTTTTGCCCGTCCTGGGAGGAAAAACACACACCTGGACACGTGCTCATCTATTTACCTGGAAAAAATTCCCTCAGCTTCAGTCATCAGCCAGTTCACACCCTCAAAATACCATTTCAGAGCCCCAAACCAGCCCCTGTTATTCTTCCTCCATGCTCAGAGCCCTTCTCATCCCAATTCCAGCCCTTCTGCTCAGCCCTGAAGGAGAAAAACACCAAGGAAATTATGGTTCTTTTAAACTTTTTGGTCTTTTATTCCCTTTTCTGGCACTCAAGGCACAGGTTTGGGGTCTGGACCTCACAGTGCAACCCAGGCTGGGGTTTGGGGAAAGGGGGAATCCCAGTTTGGCTACGCTGCAGGTGCTCTGTGGGGCTTTGGGACTTACAGTGGCCCCAAAAGGAGAGGAGGACACCCTTTTAGGGCAGAAATCTCCAAGTGGGAGAGTCCCATCATCTCCCTGATGTGTATTTTGGAACTTGGCACTGGCAGGGATGAGATAAAACTGCTGCTCTGCCATAAAAGATCCGAAGGCTGGCTGTCAGTTCTTCAACCCTTACCCCAAAAATGGAGTTTTCAGCCAAACTTTGATCAGTTCTCAGCCAGAAAAGGGAACATTTTTGTGTCTTTTGTGTGGATGTCCACACTCCGAGGCAGCCTTTGGGAAGGGAGGCATCATTCCACCCTTTTCACCACCCCTTCCCAGTATTTTTGTCCCAGTATTTTTGTCCCAGTATTTTTGGGACAACCCCTCTGCAAACAAAACCGATCCCTTAAAGTGATTTCCCCTCGGCTGCAAGGAGATAAATCCTAAACCTGTAAATGTTAAATTTCCAAAGCACATCAGGGCTGGTGTGGGGGCAGCAGGGAGCCTGGCCAGGCTCTGGAACAGAATGGAATCACGGAAATGTGGAATCCCAGACTCGTTTGGGTTGCAAGGGATTTTAAATCCCATCCCATTCTACCCCTGCCATGGTGCAGGGACACCTCCCACTGTCCCAGGCTGCTCCAACCCCGTCCAACCTGGCCTTGGGCACTGCCAGGGATCCAGGGGCAGCCACAGCTTCTCTGGGAATTCCATCCCAGCCCCTCCCCACCCTCCCAGCCGGGAATTCCTTCCCAATATCCCACCTAAACCAACTCTCTCTGAGATTAAAGCCGGGATGATAATTCCAACATTACCCATCGCTCAGCAGGGCGCTGCCTGGAAAACCACAGCAATCCTGCAAACGGGGAAGGCGCCAATTCGGCTTTCGAGTTCGTTTAACACAGTTTTACCCCTAAACAAGTAAACATTCCTAACTGAATAAATACTTCTCTGTTTAGTCAAGGAGCATTCAGTGGCTGTTGCCATAAATATTCAGTTATGGAAATGATTGGGATGGAAATAGATTTTTCCAGGCCGTAAATAAAACGTTGCCCGCGAGAAACACGCTCCCGGCAAGAGGCGTGAATGAGAGCCACCGGTGCCTCCCGCCAGCCCGCGGGGGTGTTTGATTTAGGAGCACTTCTGCTCACCACACAGCCTGATCCCATCTGCCCGGCCTTTCCTGGATGTTGTCAAACACTCGGAGCAGATCCATGGAATCATCGAGGTTGGGAAAGATCTCTGGGATCATCGAGTCCGAGCTGTGCCCGATGCCCACCTTGTGCCCAGCTCAGAGCACTGAGGGCCACGGCCAGCAATTCCTTGGGCACCTCCAGGGATGGGGACTCCCACACCTCCCTGGGCAGCCAATTCCAAGGCCTGGCCACGCTTTTCATGGAGAAATTTTTCCCGAGAAGTTCTCCTGCGCAGCCCCCTGTGCCCAGGGGCTCATCCCAGCACTGGGATGGGCAAGGTTTAGCAAAGCACCGTGCTAAAGGAATAAATAAAATTATAAAGCAGGAATTTGGCATTTGTGAGCATCACTTGAAGTTCCTGCCCGGTGCTGCTCACCTGCAGGAATCAGCAGGGAGAAATCCAAGGGATTTATCCAAATCTCCAGTGCTGGATGCAGGAGCGATGCTTCCCTCGAGCTCAGCACAGCTTTTGGCCCCGGGAAGTGACACCCGAATGTCTCTGACTGCGTTTGACTCTCCTAAAATGAATTTACGGATAAAAGCCCTCAGGTCAGGAATATTCGTGGTGCCAGCAAGGAATAGGAGAGCTCTGCCCAGGCTGGTGAAGAAGCAGGAGGAAATCAGGGATAACCTGAGCAGGGATAAACAGCTCCTGCCTGGTTTGGGTGAGATTTTAAACTTCTTCCCCAAAATGACACCAAGGCACCAAAACCAGAAGGGAAGGAAAGGCAGGAGCTGGAATTTTGCTTCCAATGTCACCCAGACTCAAATGGGAGCAAGGAGAGCTCGGCTCTACCCCAATCCTGCTGTCCAGCAGCAAGGATACAAAATATTGGGATTTTTCAAGAGAAAGCAAGGGCAGGGAACCCACGGGACAAACTCCTGCACGCTCCGGCTCACGGAGGGAAGCTGGGATTCATGGACACAGCAAGGAGCAGGAATTGCAGGCAGGTGGTGCCATCTAGCAGCTGCTCCAGGAGCGGGAATGCTGCGCTGGCTTTGGGACTGCTGCGCTCTCCCGGCACTGGGAAGCCATTCCCTGTGTCCTGTCCCTCCATGCCTTGTCCCCAGTCCCTCTCCAGCTCTCCTGGAGCCCCTTTAGGCCCTGCAAGGGGCTCTGAGCTCTCCCTGGAGCCTTTTCTTCTCCAGGTGAACATTCCCAGCTCTCCCAGCCTGGCTCCAGCCCTGGCTCTCATTCCTTTCAGCAGAGGATCCACAATTTCCCTGCTCTTCCTTCCCCAGGGTACCTTTAGAAGCCTTTTTGTCACCCTCGATGGCCCTGGGCAAATTTAATTCTCTCAGGGCTTTCGCAATTCCTGCGTGCTGGGATAAATTCCCTGTATCCTCTCGGGCTGCCTGTCCCCGCTCCCACCCTCTGGAAATTTCCTTCCTTTCCATGTTTGGGTTTGTCCCTTTCCCACAGCTTGGCTCTGGAATTCTGGCCAGCCCTAAACTCGGTGTCACCCCAAGCATCCCCTGCAGCCTCCAAACCGCCCCAGGTGGAGCTTGATCCCTGCAGGAATTCGGGAATGTCAAGCTGAAAGTGTTATCCCAGTCTCACAGCTGGGGAACTCCTGATCCTGATCCAGGTGATTGGGATCCACCTGGAACTCACCTGGAAATGCTGGGAGAAGGAAAGGAGCCCGAAGATCACCCCCAGCCCGGTGCCATAAACACGGGAGGGGCAGCAGGAGGCACAGGCATTCCCAGCAGGAACGGCACTGCTCTCCTACCTGAGCGCTGCCAGCTTCCTTTTCCAGCCTCGGGATGAGCCGAGAAACCAAAGTTTTACCCAAAGCCTTTGAAATTCCTCCCGGAGCCTCTGACAGGCGTGGATTTTATCTGGTGCATAATCCAATGCAATTTAGTGGGGTTTCAGCAGCGCAAATCCCCCATAAACTCAATTCCAGCAGTTGGAAGCTCATCTCTCCCAAAGCCAAGGAAGGCATCGCTGTCTTTTCCTTGGCTCCGAGCAGGACATTTTATTTCCCTAAAGGAAAACATTTATTAGCTGTTCACTATTAATGCGAAGTCCTGGAAGTGGATTAGGATTTCACCTGTTCTTCAGGGGAATCAGCAGCTCTTTAAAAATCGTTTTGCATCCAAGTAAGTTCGAGCTTCACCATCCTCGAACCTCCAGAGGTTGGAGCCACCAGCTTTAGGGAGAAACGAAACGCAATTTTCACGCTGAGCTCGGGCAATTCAAGGTTTCGGCACCTCATCTCCATTGTATATTGGGCAATAAATACCTGGTTAAGGCAGCAGTGAGGTAAAAAGGAATTACAGCTTGTCCTACACCACTTTCTCCCCAGACTGAAAAGACGAGAGCAATAGAAAAGGAGGTTTAAAGCTTTTACAAAATTAGGTGCCAGTGGAGGCATTTGAATGTTCACAAGGTCATTTAAAAACCTATTATAGCTTTGGTTTCAACAGGAATTTGCTTTGCAATTAACCACCCCCAGCTGTCTCTTTTATTTTTGTTTTCCATCATGAGGATAAAAACATTCTGGCACAGATTTAGTGCCCAGATCCTCACGGGCTTCAGGGCAGCAGAGGGACAGTGACCCCAAATCCCTTTTGCCACCAGGAAGGAGCTTTGCTCAGGAAAGAGGGACAAATATCCACAATTCCCTGCCTGCCTTGAACGACTCTTGCAGCTCTGAGAACCCAAACAATTCCAACGCTGCTGCCATTTCCGAGGCTGTCAGTGGTACCCAGCACGGGAGCATCCTCCTGTGTCCAGCATGCTGGGAAAAACACGGATTTCCCACTGGGAAGTGCCTCAAGCACCTCTGAGAGGTGGCAGGAGGGAAGTTGGGCACGGCAGTGGGAACTGCAGAGACTCTCCCATCACATTTTGCATTTCTCTGAAATTTCACACCTCAGCTGGAGCTCCCCCTCATATAAGAAATTCAGTATTTTGGTTAAAAAGGCAATTGGGGTTTTCTGGTATTTCAGAATCACATCGAAGCCAAACACATCCCATAGGATTCCCCTCCCTGTGCACAACAGAAACTGGGGGGGGAAAGCCCAAAACCACCAGCAGAGCAACTGAATATTTTGATTTTTTAGTGCAGAACCTTCACACTGAAGTTTTCTGGTAAGAACCAGCATTTAACCATTTCTCGTCCAAAATGAGAGGCCCAACCACCTCCTGGTGCAGCAAAGCCTACCCTGCCCCAGCCCAGCACCAGGCAGGGCTCCCAAATGATCCCAAATCCACCTCCCTGTGCCACACATGGATGGATTTAGTAGGAGTAGGTAGAAGGAGCTGCTTCCTCACCATCATCCTCCTCCCAGGCCCTGGGACACCTCGGGAGTTCCTGGGCAGGGAACTGGGACATTAATGAAGTGAGAAACCCTGCCAGGAACCTGCTCAGTCCAACGGCAGCAGCTCAAGGCAAAGAAGAGATGGAAATCTGAGAAAGTGAGAGCTAAGCATTTATCCCTTTTGGATTTTAAATTAGGTTTTAACTATGAATTTCTCCTTTTTAGTGTCCCAGGATTCGCTGTGGGTTTAATCCCCTTGCAATGACCTCATAGTAACATTTTTCTCCCAAAGTGGGGAGCGGTTTGGGTTGAAGGGACCTTAAAGCCACCCAGTCCCACGGGCAGGGACACCTTCCACCAAACCACGCTGCTCCAAGGCCCCTCTAGTGGGAGGTGTCCCTGCCCACGGCAGCCCTGGATGGGATTTAAGGTCCCTTCCGACCCAAACCATTCTGAATTCCGTGATAATCCCACAGCCCTTCAGCTTTGCTACGGGCACACCTGGGTTTGCTCCCCTTCCCCGCTCACCCCCCCATCTCATTGATTTAATAACCAGGGGGACAAAATAAAGGCTCCTGGGGATTCCCAAAGGATCTGCAGAGCACTCAGCCGGGAGGGATCAGCATTTGGCACCCCAGGTGTGAGCAGAGCATTCACCTGGTCAGTCCTCTCGGAGCAATGGCACTGAATAGCAGAAGAGCACCCAGACACTTGTAATCCCCTTTAAAGGGCTTGGGAAACCTAATTCCAGACCTCTGGCACACTTAGGTATGCTTTTAACTCACTCCCTTCAGAGAAGCTGTGGCTGCCCCATCCCTGGAAGTGTCCCAGGCCAGGCTGGACGGGGCTCGCAGCAGCCCGGGATAGTGGGAGGTTGGGAAGCCAAGCACAGCAGAGCAACTCCCCCATTCCTGGAGCAGCGCTGTAGGGAGAAGAACCCCCACAGCCGCCATAACCTTTACAGAAGGGAAACACGCACGGGTCAGCTGGGTTAGGAGACCATTTATTAAATAAAGCTGAGCCAAGACGCTGCAGATGTGTCAGGGAGGCCCTAGGACGGCTCGGGAGTTCCTGGCTGTCGCCGCATCCTCCCGGCGCTCAGTCCAGCTGCAAGAGAGAGAGAAAGAGAGACGAGAGGAGTCAGCGGGAACCGGCACCCCCGAGCCCCTTCCCGCTGCCGCGGGGCTCACCTTGATGAACCCGATGTCCTTGGCGTACTGGCGGAAGCACTGCCGGCACATGTTGAGCCCGTACTTGCGGATGAGGCCGTGGCGGTTGGAGCACACGCGGCTGTGAGGGGAACAGAGGGAGAGGTGGGTGAGGGCGGGGAATGGCGCCGGG
>VZTD01003898.1:140776-156152 GCA_013397725.1 Rhagologus leucostigma | reverse complement strand
CGGCGGCTGCGCGGCCCCCTCTGCGCGGCGGAAGCGCGGCGGAGTTGATTGACGGCTCCAACAGCCAATGGAGGGGCCGCGGCGGCGGAGGCGGCGGCCAATGGGGAGCGGCGACGTGTGCGCGCGGGGCGGCGGCGGCGCGCGCGCGNCGGTGGCGCGCCGCACCGCCGCCAACGCGTCGGCCGCCGCGGCGGCGGAGGTGCTGTCCGAGAACGCGACGCTGAGTTACCGCTCGCTCGTGTACCGCCTGAACTTCGACCAGCCGGTGCGGAACGCCGGGCGCTTCCCGGCGCGGCCCGACGTGGTGCTCGTGGTGCAGGTGCACGACCGCGCCGAGCACCTGCGGCTGCTGCTCGAGTCGCTGCGGCGGGGGGGGGGGGGGGGGAGCGAGCGGNTGGAGAACGTGCTGCTGGTGCTGAGCCACGACCTGTGGGCCGAGGAGCTGAACCGGCTGGCGGCCAGCGTGGACTTCTGCCCGGTGCTGCAGGTGTTCTTCCCGTTCAGCATCCAGCTGTACCCGCGCGAGTTCCCGGGCCACGACCCCCGCGACTGCCCCCGCGACGTGGGCAAGGCGGCGGCGCTGCGCCTGGGCTGCATCAACGCCGAGTTCCCCGACTCGTTCGGGCACTACCGCGAGGCGCGGTTCGCGCAGACCAAGCACCACTGGTGGTGGAAGCTGCACTTCGTGTGGGAGCGCGTGCGGGCGCTGCGGGAGCACGCGGGGCCCGTGCTGTTCCTGGAGGAGGATCATTACCTGGCGCCCGACTTCTACCACGTCCTCAAGCAGCTCTGGGCCCTGCGCCAGCGCGAGTGCCCCGAGTGCCAGCTCGTGTCCCTGGGCACCTACAGCCCCGTGCGGGGCGGCTTCGCCGGCCGCGCCGACAAGGTGGAGATGAAGACGTGGAAGTCCACGGAGCACAACATGGGCATGGCCTTCGGCAGAGACACCTACCAGAAGCTCATCGAGTGCACGGACGCCTTCTGCACCTACGATGACTACAACTGGGACTGGACTCTGCAGCACTTGACTGTCTCTTGTCTTCCAAAGTTCTGGAAAGTGCTGGTTCCCGAAATCCCCAGGATTTTTCACACGGGGGACTGTGGCATGCACCACAAGAAATCCTGCAGACCGTCCACCCAGAGTGCCAAAATCGACTCTCTCTTGAACAGCAACCAACAGTACCTGTTTCCCGAGGCGATGAGTGTCAGTAAAAGGTACTCCATGGCTCCCCTGTCCCCTCACGTCAAGAACGGAGGGTGGGGAGACATCAGGGACCACGAACTCTGTAAGAGTTACCGCAGACTCCAGTGAGGATCCTCCTCGCAGCCGCCTTTTCTTCTTGAGTTGTCCCATTGTGTCTTTTACAGGCACACACACGTGTATAAACAGCATTTATGAGTTGGTTTCTGCTTTAATATGAATAAACATTCTTGTTAAAGGTGTCCCAAAATAGTAATCTCTCATGTTTGGCAACCATGTTTTGGAAACGGGTGACGTGCTGCAGCCCCTACGCAAAAAGTGACCTGCTGCTGTGTTTGCTAGGAGGAGGAGGAGGAGGAGGAGGAGGAGGAGGAGAACACATTTTAAGTGCATCTTTTTTGGTGCTTCAAAGCTCTGGTGGTGCCTGGGGTCCCAGCCGGGGTCACCTCGTGCCCAATCCCCGAGTCCCGGTTCGGTTGCGCTGTGTCAATGAATATATGAAGGATGATAAAAATAAATTTCATTGTTTTTACTACAATGTAGATAAATATATGATTTTTTTAGTTCTGCCGAAATAAAAATTCCGTTGTTTTGTAAGCCTAGAGAAGTTCTTGATTGTCAGCAAAAAGGTGGTGTCATCTCGTGTTCCTAAAAAGTCAGGATGGGAAGGAGGGGGGAGTTTCTCTTCTTTAATCCCAAGGGCTGGGCATGTGCCATCACCCCTTCTAGCCGTGTGCATTTAACTTCATTAAATTTTTAATGATACTCATTAATTGAGGCAGAAAAGAGTAGCAAATTGGTGGCACATCACCTCTTTTGTTTGGATTTTTTAAATAAAAGTTGCTTTTAAATTAGCTGTGTAAAAACTGCTGCTGTGTGCTGGGAAGGGGCTGAGCTGGAGCCACGGATCACGTCTGATAATGCTGCAGCTGCTTTAATGCCACTCCTCTTTGAACTCAGCTGTGGCACAAGCACCTCAGCAGCTTTTGTAGAACAGAGGAATATGGTGGAGAAAGAAAATGCTGCTTTTTTTCTTTTTCCAGGGGTTGTTTAACTACAATTTTGCAAGGTGATTGCTCCGTGTTCTGTCCCGCTGGGTCGGGGCTGGTGCTGAAGCTGTGCTGGTGCCTCACCCTCGGAGACCTCTCCCAAAAAGCTGATGGGGTTAAGCTTAGCCCAGCAAAGCTCCAGCAGGACATGCCACCAGGGAGGGTTAAGCCAGGTGTTTTGGGCAGCTGTGGCTTCTGCTGAGCTCGCAAAGTCACGCTCACACCACACCCCCAAACTCGTGTTTCACAGAGAAATGTGGCAGCAGTGCCAGAGCAGCCCTGAAAGGAGGCAAATTTAACCCTCCTCTGAAGCACCTCTGTGCCTTGTGGCACTCAAACGAAAACAGAAGTTGGTTCAGCAGCACTGAGAAAGGGGAACAGGAAGTTTATTATTAGATGCGTTCTCTCGGTTATTGTGCTTTAGAGAGGTGAGAAACGCTGAAACTCGAGGGAAGCTGAGAAAAGTAAATCTGATCTGGATAAAGAGAATCCATTTCACGAATTGTAAATACTTCAGAGCAGACGTGCACCCAGAGGATGTCCTTGTGCAATGGAATTTGTTCAGCTGGGGGATATCTGGGTGCTGCAGATCTGAAGCACAGCACTAGGATGGAATACAGGGTATAAATGCTGATTATTTCTAGGAGACTAATTAGAACTTCTCCGGGTAATTAGAAATTTCATTTGATTGCTAAGAATCACTGCGAGCCTAATCCTGCAGTTATCACCAAATGAAAGGTTTGGAAAATGATGAATACTGCTCAATTCCCGAGGGAGCCATTAGACCAAGGATATGTACAAATAATCCCTGAAACGCGGGAAGAGAATAAAAAATTTATGTAAACAATAAAGATACATTTTTTTTTTTCCAGGAGCTCAGAGTCACCTCCAACTGCAACTTTTAAGTAAAATTATTGCCATACAATGGTTAAACTCCGAAACTTGTTAACAACGTAAGGTTTTGATGTTGCACCAGTTTCAGTGGGAACCTCATCTGAGCCCTGAAGTCATCCACCAGCACGTGGAAGTCAGAGCAAGCATCAAACAACAGAAGGAAATCCTAAAATAATGAAACTAATCCAACTCATAGAGCAAAGAATTCTGGAACACCACGGGGCAGCGCGTTCGGTGATCCCGGAGGATCCGCACGCTCCCGTCCTCGGGGTTCACCTCCCGCAGGATGGGGGAGCCTGCCCTGCTGCCCAACCCAGTGGGTGCCTCCTCATCCCGACCCCCCAGCAGTTTTCCTTGTTTTCCAGAGCCTGGGGCCGTGTCTCCTGCTGCAGCAGCACTTTCTAAATCGGGCTCCTTTCTCCCAGATCCGCCAGGAATCGCTGAACTGGTGTCAGGAGGTTCACGCTGCGAACAGTGGTGTGAAGCACGGCCTGCTTTCCCCATTGTTTCAGCTGTGGGAGCTGGGGGGGATCCTGCAGCACGTTCCTCAGCTGCAGGACAGTTTGTTTCTGCCTTTGTTTCGGGGTAGTCGCCGTTGGTCTTTGCAGCAAGAGCTCCCCCTGAGCTGCCAAGCGTTCCCTCTCCGTCACGTTCCTGTGGCTGTCAAGGAAATAAATGAATTATTTTATAGCTGGAACAAACTGTGCACACAGAGACAGGAGAGATTTGTTTCTCCAACAGCTCAGCTCCGCTGGGACAACGCAAAGCGTCCCTGCCCGTGGCAGGGGGTCAGAAACAGATGATCCTTAAGGTTCCTTCCAACCCAGATCAGGTTGTGATCCCATGGTTCTCCTTCTAGAAGCCAAGCGAGCGGGTGCTGAGGTTTTCCTGCTCTTGTCTGGCGCGTGGGAGTGAGTGGCAGGGAGGTCGTTCTGCTTCCCCAGGGTTTCCTCTGCTCTAGGAAACGGGGCTGGGCAGAGGCCAAGCCGGAGCAGCAGAGGCCACTCACCACACCCAGCCTGATTTCCACGGCTCAGCGGCCACGGAATCAGCCAGGGGATCTCAACTCTTGTTGCAAGGTTGGAACTTTGCAATTAGGGAAATTCCCAGCCTGCGGAGCTACTCCAGGAATCGCGGTTTGCCTCGGGAGAGGAGGAACCGGGAGAGGTGCTGTCCAAACAGCAGCTCCCCAATTTCACCATTACTGGGTGTTTTGGCAAAAAACTGCTGGTAATTCACAGGTCCCTGCCAGTGGAGAGTCAGGATCAGGTAGGGATCTATCCGAGAGCAGCTGGATTCATGGATTCAAAGACAGAATCTTCCTCACACTCCCAAACCACTGCTCACTCCAGCAGGAAACACAAACGCCAGTCAGTCCTTCCCAAACTGGACAATTCTCCCACACGAACACGTGGAATACCCTGAGTTGGAAGGGACCCTCAAGAATCATCGACCCCAACTGCTGGCCCCACACAGGAGCAGGAGTGGGATGATTTAAGGTACCTCAGCTGCCCTTTATTAGTTCCCATCTGCTCTACCAAAACTTTGAATTTCATTTTTTTATGTACAACCCACAGCAGCTGTGAAAGTTAAGCCGGACCCACTATCTTTAGGAAACTCCTCGGGCCTCCAGCCCAGTTCCAGAGGTCATGTGCTTCGTCTGAACTTGCCTCCCAATACACCAGCTACACATTAACCCCATCTGCAGTCCACAGTTCACGGCCACAGCAGTGACCTGATTGTTCCTGCTTTTTATGTTTCCTTTAAGAAAAGTTTCATCTGAATTTCGGATGCAGTGCCTACCCAGAAATCCCAGTGAACGTGGGGGGGTTACCTCACATTTTCCTCCTTACAGAATTAACGTTTTGATTTCTTCATCTGCCCATCTATTTTGCCAAGGGAGGACAGTTTAATCCCGTGGCAGATCCCAGAAACAGCCTGTCTTGTTCTAGACAGAGGAACAGAGCCTGAATGAGGCCTGAAACTCCAAGGATTGAATTCAAGACCAGTGTTTAAGATTAATAGCCTCATGTTTAATTATCTACACAACGGGAACCCACCAAGTATTCCAATACATGGATTGAATAAAGATGAGACAGGATTCTTCCCAGACAAAACCCTCTAGGATTTCTCCACCTGTACAAGGCTGAGAGAGTGAACTATTCCTGCAAGGAAAAAGCACTTTTTTAAACGAGTGGATCACAGTTCTCTATCTTCCAAATGAAATAGAGGAGATTTCAATCCTTTGGTCACACTAAATGGCACAAACACTTCTGAAAACTGACATTTAAACTTGCAAATAACCCCAGTCCCGGGTTTCCCCTGCTTCCTCAGGACAAAACAGGAACAAAGCTGTTTCAGTGGGATTTGATAGGATCTTGCTGAAGAACATAAATCAGCCTGTGCTGCTCCCAGGGATCCTTACCTCCACCCTGATTTGAATTCTGTCCTCAGTAACATCCAGCACTTCAATTAATGGCTGGCTTTCCAGTGCTGATTGGGAGCAAGGGGAAGGGCAGAAAGCAGTGCCTAGAAATCCATCAACGTTCTCTTCACTGACAAACAATCTTTCCTAAAGAAAAAAGAGAGAAAACAGCAGGTTATGTTCTTTTTGTGCTAAACTTCAGGGGTATCGGGGCTAAAAACTCACTGCAAAGAAAGCCAGGACAATGATTCCCGAGTTTCACAGCACACTCATGTCTTGACAGAAATTGTAAGTCAGACATCCAGAGAATGAGGTGAAATGAATTCAGAGCAGTGCTTAACTCATTTTGCTCGAAATTACAAATCTGCATCATGTCACACATAAAAGAAATAGGATTTCTCTCTTCGGATGGGTGACCAACATACAGATTTAGACTCTCTCTGAAAGATTTCTTGTACCAACCTCGTTCCACCATCCTCACCTGTCCTAACACCAGGAAGGTGTCAGACTGCCGTGGGTGTGTTTCCTGTCTGTCTTTAGGAAAACACAAACACCTCCTTGGCGAGGCACTGCGGGATCTCTGCTCCAAGATCAGATCTGGAACACTCAGGGCTGTATCCGTTTCACACCCAGCCACCGAGGCTGCTCAGATCTCCAGCAGACAAGAGAGTTGGAAAAAAAAATAAAAAGGAGAGGTATCCACAGGCAGAGACACAGCCTGGGGGGTGTTTGCAGGCTGTTCATACGCACGTCATAAACAACCTGCAACGTGTTGCTACAGGTTTAAAGATTTAAATCACTTCCAGGTAATTAAAGGGCCTAAAATATATCCTGGAGGGGCTGTTTCATAGGAACTGCAGAGCTTTCTCTGTCCTTGTGTTATTCCTGCAACATCTGTGTAGGCTGAGGGTAAGGACAGACACAATAAAAATGGTGTGACCTAGAGGAGGAGTTTAGGTTCTGGGAATTATCCTCCTTATTTAATTGGAAATAACAGGGAGAAGTTGCAAACCTTCCACTTTAAGTCACACTTTTCAACTTCTCGGTGCAGTTCAACCCTCTTGTCAATCCGCTGAAAGTTAAATTCAATTATCACTGACATCTTGCAGGCCGAGAAGCAAAAAGGCAATTCTGCACATTTTTGGCCCCCTGTGGATGGAGCCTTATGCACAGCCAGATGTCACATTGTGTCTGAGGTACAAAATTTAACTGTCGTCTTGGAAAAAAACAAACAAACAAACAAACCAGGATTGGAAAAATAAGCCAGAGTCCTATTTTTTCCACTAGTTAAGTTAGAAATCACAATATGGAAAGCCATAATATCCATACTGTTGGTTTTCCAAGGCAGAGGATTGAATTCATTTTCTATCCAGAAAGATTACAATCCAGGCAAAGAGCCAACACTGGATGCTGGGATGGTTTGGGGAGAGATTAAAGTACAGCAGAGCTGCCCTGACAGAAAAGCCTCTCGCAACATACCTACTCCTTGCATTTCTGCATGCAAAGCCTAAAATTCTTATTCCCCTGTGCTGCATCCTCTCCTGCCTGCCAGAGAGGGATCTGCCAGAGCTTTAGGCTTGTGCAAATACTGTGCAGAGTTCAGGGGAAGGTGTCAGAGCACAGAAACAGGGCAGGGGCTGCAGACACAAAATCCGTGCAGCTCTGAACTCCCACAAGCTCCTGAACTCGATCCTCGGGCGGCTCAGGAGGAGCATTCCCAGCTCTGCCACGGATTGCTTGGCCCACACAGCACAGAGAGACAGCTCAGCCTCCCTTGGAGGGGATTTGGGAACGCTGCTGAGCTCTGGTGCCCTGCCTGCACTTCCAAGGAGAGCAAAGCGCAACCCTCCTCACCCAGCTGAAAAATAAAAGTCACGGAATGAGGGGATGGTTTGGGTTGGAAGGGACCTTACAGCTCACCTCGTTCCAACCTCCTGCCATGGGATATATTTCAGGACCTTTAATTACCTTCCACTAGACCAGGTTGCTCCAAGTCCCATCCTACTTTTCCTACATAAAATGAGGAAAATAATCTCTTTTCCCTCTGAATCTGCATCTGGCACCCGTGGCTGCGTGAGGGACACCCGTTCCTCCTCAGCGCAATCAGGACTGTGCCATTTGGCAACAAACCCACTGAATCTTTCTGGAGATCTTCTTCCCGATGAAAAGCAAAAGAATTTGTTTTCTTCACAGAAAATGTTGTTAAAAAAGAAAAACTGAATGGGAGGTCTATTATCAGGGAAAGGTTCTTCCCCCAGAGGGTGCTGGGTACTGCCCAGGCTCCCCAGGGAATGGGCACGGCCCCGAGGCTGCCAGAGCTCCAGGAGCGTTTGGACAGCGCTGCCAGGGATGCCCAGGGTGGGATTGTTGGGGTGTCTGTGCAGGGCCAGGAGCTGGACTCCATGATCCTGATGGGTCCCTTCCCACTCAGAATATTCCGTAATTCTATGATTAATGAGTATTTCACACCAGGATAAGAAGTAACCGCTTGTGACGTTGCTCACAACGTTAATTTTGACTCATTACTGCAACCCAATTTTACCAAGTTTCATCCCAGCCCAACACCGTATTCCCATAAATATTTACCATTTTATCCCACCCCTACCCCGTGGCCTGCCATAAATCATGGCACCTGGGATGTGTTTGTTGTCAGTAAGGTGATTATCATTAGCCTGTTCCACCAGCCAGCCACTGTAACTCCGACTCTGCATTCACGGGGAGCACACACCGAGGCATTTACATTACTGCAGATGTTATCAAAGCACAGACCTCGGGAAAAAATGATTCAGGAATTTATTCTAAAGCCTGCTCTGCCTTCCAAGCCAGAGCAAACAGAGGACAACCATCTGCAGCTGATTTCAATGACCCTGTAAAATAATTCTTCAGTTTGAGCCGTTTATTTTCTGGTATTTATGATACTCTCTTAGCAACTTGGAATTTAATTTGTTTTTCCCTGCACATACTGTCATCTGCTGTTTGATACACATTCATTCTTCCCAGTGACTAAACTGAGACCAAATTAACATAAACGTTAGCAGGGATGACTTTGGTTTCTAGAACACTTCATCATTCAAACCCGTCCTTGTGTCTCACAGCACCCACAGCGCAAAGCCGGTCCCCTCACGGCTGCCCTCAGCACTCAGATGGGTTTATTTGGCCTTAATTTATCCAGATTGAAGACAGTTTCCATCCAGAGTTACCTCCCGCGCAGGCTGCAAGTTTGAAAAGCAGGACAGATTTCAGGCTTGAATTATTTTTGTGGCTCCTGTAATGAGAGGATCGGGGAATCGCAGAATGGTTTGGCTTGGGAGGGGATTTAAATCACATCCAGTTCCAACACCTTCCACTACCCCAGGATGCTCCAAAGCCCATCCAACCTGGCCTTGGACACTTCAAGGGATGGGGCAGCCACAACCTCTCTGGTCAAAACCCAACGAGTCATGCCAATATGGAAAAGGACCTGGATCTGTCCCAGCACAAACCAGCTCGACCTGAGAATTTGAAGCTCAAAGCGTTGGTACCTGTAGTGAAATGAAAACTTTTCTGAGGTGCTCATGACTGCAAAGATTAAACAGCTCCACAGAAGCTTTGATGAGCTTCATCAGTAGGTTAATAATGTTTCCTGACGTAACTGTTTTGTGTAGTCACGTTATTCCCAAAATGCAGCTACCAATTAAAGACTATTCAGAAATTAGTTTGTTTTATAGCAGAAGCAAACTAATTATGGTCCTTAATGCAGCTTGGGAAAGAGATTACTTTGAAAAATGTGAAATAATAAGTTTGTTGTGTTCTCCTTCTTTGTCCTTCTCTGACCTCCCGAAAAAACTTGCCAAGAGTCTTGAAGTGCTGAGCACAGAATTAACTCAACTGAAAATAAATTGTTGTAGGATTACATACAACAGCCCCAGTTTCCAGCAGCATCCTCTTAGAAGTGACCCCTGACCATTACAAGAAGTCTTTATAGTAGCTTGGAAATTGAAAATTATAACCCTGACTTTCAAAGAAACTGTGTAACAATTCCGGATAGCTTGGAAATGGGGGGAAAACAGATCTCCGGGATGGATTTCTCCCCGAGAGGTTTAAAGGTGGCAAAGGTTTAAAACATCCATGTCTTGCACTTCCCAACAGGGCTCTCAAGGTTTCATGCTTGGTTGACTCTCCAACCAAGGGAAACATTCATCCACAAGAGCCCTAATTCTGAGCTCAGCCAGCACAAGGACAGCCCAGCATGGCCCAGGGGAGCACTTCCAGCCCATGGCCTTTTCCACGTCTTCCCAGTGCCAGGAGCGACGTAACTCTGCCATCTACAGCTCCACACAAGAGATGTAGGGAAATTTAGATGGGATATTGGGAAGAAATTCCTGGCTGGGAGGGTGGGGAGGCCCTGGAATAGAATTCCCAGAGCAGCTGTGGCTGCCCCTGGATCCCTGGCAGTGCCCAAGGCCAGGCTGGACGGGGTTTGGAGCAGCCTGGGATAGTGGAAGGTGTCCGTGCCCATGGCAGGGGTGGGGCTGGGTGGGATTTAAGGTCCCTTCCAACCCAAACCGTTCTGGGATTTTGTGATGATTAAGTGCCCCCTAGAAGAGGATGGGATAAGGTGATCTGGGCTGATCCAACCTGGCCTCGGACACTGCCAGGGATCCAGGGGCAGCCACAGCTTCTCTGGGCACCCTGTGCCAGCCCCTCCCCACCCTCCCAGCCAGGAATTCCTAATTCCCAATATCCCATCCATCTCTGCCCTCTGGCAGTGGGAAGCCATTCCCTGTGTCCTGTCCCTCCATCCCTTGTCCCCAGTCCCTCTCCAGCTCTCCTGGAGCCCCTTTAGGCCCTGCAAGGGGCTCTGAGCTCTCCCCAGAGCCTTCTCCTCTCCAGGTGAACACCCCCAGCTCTCCCAGCCCGGCTCCAGAGCAGAGGGGCTCCAACCCTTGGAGCATCTCCATGGCCTTTCTGTACCTCCTCCAACAGCTCCACATCTTTTTTACCAGCTGCTTTCTGAAGGAAAAAGCACCAGGAGCTTCCAAAAGATCTCCTTCACCAGGCGCTGGTGGCTGTGCCAAGCAGAAAAATCACACGCAGGTAGAACATCCTGGAGGCGTGGAGGCCTCAACACTCCCAGAGAAGTTAAACAAAACTTCCCTATCTCTGAGCAATTCCCACTTGGATCCCTCACACGCAGCGTAACTCAGACTCAGCTCCAACCAGGAACTCCTCAGGAATGTTCAGTATAATATTTTTCAGCCTGTAAATGTTAAAAAAAAAAGCAATGCATAGGAAAGCTGAGGAAATATTTCCTCTGTTTTCCTCTGCTCCCTGCTGTTCCCTGGAGCCCCATGGGGGTTTACGTGAGTTAAATCCTAATATTCTCCATAAGATCTGACGGGGTGGTTTTTTTTTAGGGAAGGGATGGGCTGGCTGCAATTCCCTGCCCAGCGAGGGGTACCCAGGGGGAACTGACCAGGGGACTGAGCACACATCCTCTGAACAAACCCATTCCAGGCCTCCGAGAAGGGCAGGAAGGGTGTGGATCAGCCTGAAAGGGAATTCCTGCATGAACCAATCTTTTTCTAATCCCATGAAAATGAACAGACACGACCCCAAAAGTGCTGGCAGAACGAATTACCTGCCAAATGTATTTCACATGCTCCGAGAACTGAGCCCCTAAGTCTCAGCAGCTCAAAACACCCCAAGAAAACTGCTTTTTATTTCTGTTAGGAATCGAGCCTTTAACCCCAGGAGGCCAAACATTCCAAGACAGTGCTTTCCAAAGGCACAATTTCCATAATTGCCCAGCTCCAGCACTACCATAAACCAGGACACACTGGGACATGTTCTCAGAAACCCTGCCTGGCAGGCTTACAAATTTTATTAATGGTTATTTAACTCCCAACCATTCTTCCTTCGTCGTTTTCTCCCCAGGCTGTGTTGTCTGGAAATGAAGGGGAACACTCTGATGCAGGAGTTTCCCAAGCCTGAATTCCCAGGATTTAAGCAAAAGGTAAAGAAGGTTATAGTGGATGAACTGCAATGAAGATTAATGAAGGGAGCACAGCCCATGGCTGGTCCTTCGAGGCAAAGAGCAGAGATTTTGGCAGTGGGGAAATCAGGCAGCTTCCTCAGGCCATGAGACTCTATTCCCTGGAAAAACAGGGCCTGGAGCAAGCCCTGCAGAAGGATCAGCACTGTGTGGTCTCTGGTGCAACGACTGAGCACAGGGCAGTGACAAAAAGTGGCTTTCAAACCCCTGAAATAGGTGACCCTAAGCCCACAACCTCCAAAGTTATGGAATCTTTATTTTTATAGGACTTCTGGTCACCATAACAAGTCATAGAATCATTGGGATGGAAAAGACCTCCAAGATCATCAAGTCCAACTGCGGAGTGGACATTATGGTTTAGCTGAGGAGTGAAACTACTCAGTTAAAGTCCAGGGAGGACCAGGGCACTGTAAAGATTTCCTAAAAAGAGGCACTTGCTGGGGTGGGAATTCCAACTGCTCGGCATCTATGGAAACTGAGCTCTAAATAAATCATCTTCCAGCACAGGGATTCAGCCACAGCTGAGTACAAAAGGAAAAGCAGCTCTTGAAGTTCTGTTTCAAGCACGGTGTTCTAAGGACAAGCTCAACTCACTCCTCTACCAATATGTGGATCAGACCAACTTCCAAGAAGGAACTGGCAGTTAATGGGAATGATTTGGGCACGCAGCCTCACAGGGTGCTGGAACAGCCACCGTGGCGTGAGGTACCAACGAGGGGCAGACTCTGAACTAACCCAGTGAGGAATCTCTTCCGTGGAACAACACAGCAACCCTGGGTCTCCAGCAGGAAGCAGCTTCCCAGAATAGAGCAGAGTAGGAATTCCACAGCTGTTAAAAACACAGGGCTTGGAGCAACCTGGGAGAGGGGAAGGTGCCCCTGCCCGTGGCAGGGGTGGAACTGGATGAGTTTTAAGATCTCTTCCAACCCAAACCTTTCCATGATTCACTTTTGCCAGGCACTGTCCTCTGGCAAAGCTGCTGTGGGAGAGGAGATGACCAACGAGCAGATTGGGAGGCGCAGGATAAAATTCCTGCTCGCCTCAGCCCTCAGAGCTCCCTGAAGGCATTGACAGGGCACTGCTCTGTGCACTCTGCAATGACTGATGCGACTCGTTACGGGTCTCAGGGCACAGCTCTGATTTATAGAACGAGACTCAAGGCAGAAAAACCCCCAAGGTGGCATCAGACAAAGTGAAGAAATCAACACAAGTAGAAGAAAAGCGACCAGGAACAAAGAGTTAATGGCCAGAAGGCAGCATGTAATAGTGGCTCTAATTAAATATTTATTTATCTCCCTTCACTCTGAGCGAGTGCAGCTCTCAGGCACTGTGGGGAAATAGCACGGATTTTAAAAAAGCAAACAGGACAAATGACTTCAGTTTATTTCTCCTGCTTCAATCTGCAGGCTCTGTGTCCAAAAGGACTGGAGGCCAGGAGAATCTCTTGGAGTCTGCAGTGAATGAATGGCTGGGAAGCTGATGACTAATGCCCAATCTCTTTCTCCTACTCCACCCAAACCATTTTGCAATATATAATAAAATCAGCACATTCAAAGGGTTTTTTAAATTCACAAAGCCAAAATTTCATTACTGGGTGGCCTTTTAACAACTTTCAATCACAAAATGTTCCTCCAATTGCAATAACAAATCCATAGACCAAACTTCCAACCATAAATCCAGCCACCAACCCAGCACCACCACCATGTTCACCACTAAACCGTGTTCTCAAGTGCCACATCCACAGGTTTTCTGAGCATTTCCAGGGATGGGGACTCCACCAGTGCCCTGGGCAGCCTCTGTACCTGCACAGAAAACAGGCAGGAGTTTACACAGTGGCTTTTTTGACGTGGCAGCAGCAGGAGCAGCCAGTGCCAGATCACAGCAATGAACAGCAGCACTGAGTGTTCCATGGCCCCGCTTGCACAGACTTGCAGGCTCCTGCTCCGATAAAAGCAAAGGAAATGCTCTGCGAGCAGCTCAGCGTGGGTGGTTCTCCATAAATTCATCATCTTTGATACTTCCCCGAAACGATCAGCTCCTCCTTCACAGGAACTGCTGTTGTAAAAGGTGTGCGGCTGTTTTAACTGGGAAAATTAAATGTGGTTTCAGCTGCACAAACACTAATTGGATAAATATCTTTTAAAATAATGCACAAGTCATTTCTAGTTATAGGGATGGAGCAATTAAGCTGCTCCAAGCCAAGTCTATCCCAGTGGATACACTTGAAGCCTGCCAGCTTCCTGGACTTGCACTCCCATGGCACGTGATCCAAACTGCAGAGGATTTTATTGCTCTCAACTCAAGCCAAACTCCAAATCCCATGGCTGGAAGGTTACACAAGAACTGTGCAGCTTTAATCCCTGCTCATGAGAAACTGTCTGAAAGTCTGAGCTCACAGAGGAACGTGGTTCTCCACAAAACTTGTGTGAGTGGTTCTGGACAGAGTGTGTCACAAGGTGGGCATCTCTGTGGGGACACTGCCAGCTCCCAGCAGGCACTGTCAGCTGGATGCAGCCACCCCACTCTCTCCCATCACGGGAGCATCACTGCCCAGCAACCCATAAAATTATGAAATACTAAACTAGAATCTTATTCAGACAGAGAAGGTAAAGATTTACCCCAGCAAACTGGGACAGTTCCCAGCTGCTGTTTGCTGTTCTGCTCTGGTTGAACTGATGGGTGTTCCTGTGGATGTAAACGGGAATTCTGTCCCAAAATACAGACATGGGGACACTCTCTCTACGTTTCATGACAGTGTAGGCACACGTGTGTACACATCTGGTGTATCATAAAGATCTTTCTTGGTGTGAGCAGGCTGCACGAGCAATTTGCAGGGCTTTAAAAGTGAACACTCAGGACATAAAGGACATAGGCGACGTTTTCATTCATCACCAGAACTTCCCTCAGAAAAAAATTTGTACGGGAGGCAGGCAGAAGGCATTCCAGTTCCAAGGATGAAGGTGTCAGCTCCACGGTGTGACCTTGGCGCTGCTCGTACAAGCCTCGCACAAATCAGGTCACGGCACTGACACCCGGGAGCAGCTCTCGGAGGAAGCCCCTTCCATCACGGCCAACTTTGAACTCGCCCTCACACCTCCCTGAGACACCGCTCACCAAACAGCAGCCACACCCAGCAGCGACACTCGGGGCAGGTGACACCCCGAACGTGCCGCTATTACCTGCAGAGCGGAGGGGTCGAGGCCGAAGCTGAACTTCTCCCAGAGCCCGGTGCTGCCCGGGGCCTTGGCGAGCCCCACCACGGCGTTGTGGGCAGAGACGCTGACGCTGCTCTCGGGGGACACCAGGCTGGCTGCGGGAGGGAACTGCAGGAACAGGGCGAAGGCACCGCTGGCGGTGCAGAAGCGGAGGCTGTAGTGGTGGGTGCCCACTTCCCCATGGAGGCTCTGGGGCTGGATGCCGGGCACGAGCAGCAGCAGCGTGAGGGACGCCTCGTCCTGCCGGGCACGGAAGGGAGGGCACGCGGCCATGTCGCTGGGGTGGCCGTCTGAGGCCTGCGGAGGGGTGTCCCCGGTGGGCATGGCTGGCTCGGGGCTGGCGATGGGGGAAGCGGCACCGGAGCAGGGCGGTGGCAGGGCCGGGGGCTCGCTGGGTGGTTCTGCGGGTGGATCAGCGGCGGGTTCGGTGAAGGGTTCAGAGATGGGGTCAGTGGTTGGATCAGCGGGAGGTTCAGAGATTGGATCAGTGGCAGGTTCAGCGGGGGGTTCAGCAGGGATTTCAGAGGTTGGATCAGTGGCAGGTTCAGCGGGGGAGTC
>VZTD01003898.1:120677-139771 GCA_013397725.1 Rhagologus leucostigma | reverse complement strand
GCCCGCCTGGCTCGTCCGCAGCACGAAGCCCGGTGTCGGGTGCACGAAGCGCGCTTCCACGCCGCGCTCCCGCTCCAGCGCCGCCACCTCCTCCTCGTACAGCCGGCGCTGCTCGGGGTCGGTCAGCTCGGCCGCGTACTCGGCGAACAGCGCGCGGAACCGCTCGTCGCGGAAGGCGCGCTGGAGCCGCTCCGCCTCTTCGGCGCTGAGGTCCAGGTCGTGCAGTCGCCTCGCACCCGCCATGGCCCCGGCACGGCACGGCCCGGCCGGGAGCGCTGCTGTGGGGACGCCAGACAAGATGGCGGGCGTTGCTGTGGTGACGGTAAACAAGATGGCGGCGCCAGCGCGCAGGTTGCTGTGGAGACAGAAAACAACATGGCGGGCTGTCCCTCAGCGCCAAGGCCTCTCCCTCCCGGCCTCGCCTTTTCCCCTCTGCTCAGTGGCTTCGTGGTGGCTCGCAGCCATCACCCCTGTCATCAGCAGGGTTGCTTTTCCACCATTACCCCCTCATCCTTCTGCAAAGTTTCTGTTCCCCCCCCATCCCACAGCTCTGAGCTTCGCTGTCCTCCCCTCACAGAGCACTTTTAAATCCTCATCAGTCCACCTCACACCTCTCGTACCATATCCAGCTTCTATCCCAGGCCCGCTGTCCCCTCAGAGCCTGTGTCCCACTGTCCCTTCCTAGTTCCTGCCCTGGGTCATGCCCAGGCCATGCCAGCACAGCGGGCAGGGGCTGTGAAACAAAGCTCCTGTGACGAGGGTCCCCTCTGTTCCACACCTGGTGTGGGCACTTCGGGGTAACCCCACTCTGGTCTCCATGCCCACAAGCACCTGGAGCAGGTTTTGGCTTAGTTTCACTCCTTTCCCACTTTCTTCCATCAAGATTTCCTCCTCCCAGCCTTCTCCAAAAGTTCTAAAGGACCATGTCCTTGCTCCTTCATCCTCTTCTTGCCCTGTGTAACACCATCTTCAAATAGATACTGCATTAAACAACACCCCACAGATCTTTCCTGGGCATTTCCCATCCAAACAAACATTTCCAGACTCCCCTTGGATAGATAACCAGCTATCCAAGTTCTCCTTATCTTTAACTTCTTTTTTTTAAAGATGCTCTTTTCCTGTTTGGTACAGCTGGTTCCTCCACTTACCTTTTTTTATGCTTTGCCAATTATTTTTCACTCTTGACTTTACAGTTTATCTAAACTGACACCAGTGTCTTTTCCTGTAAAAGTTTATTTGTGTACAAAACAAATCGGTTTTGACTTTGACATTTATTATAAGAAGTTCATAATACATCATGAAACCAAGGCATGTAAAATAAGAGCTACGGTTGGCTTCACACGGGTTCACTGCCTTTTTTCAGTGCCACAGAAATTCAGAGCCCCTGAAGCTTGCTGAAAATACCAAAGAAAAACAGTATTTAGTAGGTTTATTTTTAAAATAGTTCACAATGCTATTCTACTTCTTTATCCAGGAAAAACTTAGTAATGTTTTCATTTATTTCAAGGCCTAAACTATCTCATGGTATGATATTTTGTATATTCAAGTAAAAGTTACATGGTCCGATCCATTACTTATTCCCTGGGAAAGCTGCTCCTACAAGGACAAGATAAATTTATGCTTTTCCTAATGGGTTATACCATCGTTTATATTTTAAACAGGCAAATTTTCATCCATTGTAAGCCCTTTGATACTTTTAAAATATTTTTTGGTGTTGCAGCTGGCTTTTTTCCAGTCAGTGGAATGAACAGTTGGAATGAACAAGTGCAGATTTAAAAATATGTGAAATCAAAGCCTGAAAGTGGCTTCTGGACTTGATTACCACAAAATGAAGCAAAAATTGTTCCTAAATTTAATTAATTTATGTAACAACCATCATCCCCAGAAACAAATCTGCTTCCCAATTAGGTCTCAATCATTGAAAATCACACAGTGCAGTCATCTTTCCTTTTACTTTTGGATTGTGCTTCCCATCAGTGATATTTGTAATTTCTAAATTTATTGCTTTAGTTCTGGGCATTTGGATTTGTTACACTGCCTAAGCACGAAGCATAAGTTAAACTGCTGGAACACTCACACCGTTTCTATTACCAGTTGTCTTGGGGTGACTCTATCATGTGTATCCCCTATCATGCTCTGTGCCTAAAAAGTAATAGTGTGCCTTTTCTGTGCCTTTAAACTGAGCTTGGAAAAAAAAAAACCCAGACAGACTTTCCAAAGCAGCTTCTCAAGGACACAGAGATTACACTCCTCAGTGTTGCCTGACTGCGGAAGGCACGAAGGGAGCACCCTGCTTGCTTTTCGTTCAGCCAGCTGGTTTTTTTTCCCCCTTGGTGTGAGACGGAGAGCTGAATTTTGTTTCCTGGGACTTTGGTTTTTTTTTCCCTTCTTCTCTTCTGAACTGTTTCAACAACATCAGAACACATCAGGAGAATTTTCTCCCCGAGGCCCGGGGTGGGCCCACGCCCTCACCGACCAGCTCCGAGGAGGAGAGACACCACACCTACAGAAGGACTCTGAAATCTTCCCAGGGTTCTCTCTATAGCGGGGGTTTTACTTCATTATTTAGCATCATTATCCTTTTCCTGTGTGTTTGTTAAAATAAATAGTTTTTATCTCTTTCACTTTCCTTTGAGGAAAAATTCCTTTTTTTCCTGAACCCTGTGGGGGGGGGGAAGGGTGGTTGCAACCTGGTTTTCTCTCAGGGGCTGTATTACTAGATTTGGGCCAAACCAGCACACCAGTTTCCTGTGATTTTATCCTGACAAATCAGAAAGTCAGCACAGAAGAATCTGTTTACCTGTCTTCAACCGTCTTGTTGGAGGGGTAGAACACCTTGAAGGAAAATCCACTTCGGGGAAACGAACCCTGTGAAGGAAAAAAGGGGAAAACCACATTTGCGTGAGTGAATTTCAGTGCGGGGAGCGAGGGCCAGCTGGGACGTGAGTGCCCAGGGGATCTTACAGGGTTTATGCAGAGGCACTCGGTGTTGGTGACGGTGAAGGGGTCGTGTTTGTCAGCGATGACGAGCAGGTCTGGCACGGGATAAACCCTCAGGGAATAATCGTAGGCCCAGAACACGGGGCTGACGTACAGCGGCAGTGGGGTCAGGTGCCCCTGGGATAAAATGGTCTTCACAAACTGCAAAAAAAAAAAAAAAAACAACCCACAAACACTTGGTTTGAACCGTTTTCTGCAAGCCCAGTTCAGCCCTGCACGTGCCAGCGTGTGTTAATAAAGCAGCTTTTTGAACCTGGTAACGTTTGGGGGTTTTTGTATCTCATTCCTTCTGATTGTTAATGATTTCTAGATTAAACCGACGACTCTCTTCCAGCACTGAGCTGCTCTTTCCTTTCTTGAATTGTGGGGTTTTTAATACACAAAGGCCTTTTTAAAGCGTATCAGCCAATATTTGAAGATGTCAAAATTACCTCATCAATCAGACTCTCCAGGAAAATCTATTTTCTTGTTCCTCCTTACCAGCATTGCCGTAACTTTCATTTTTTAGGGGTTTTTTTCTTCACTGCTTTCCTCACAGTAGTTAACACAAGACCCACATTTAAAATGTCTTTTCCCTGAACAGAAGAAATCATTTGATTCCCAGATGATTTTCCTTTCTTAGTGACAAAATTTCCCTCTCTCATTTGTTTTTCACTGATGGCTGAATTAAAATAGGCAAAAAAGGCAGAGAAACAGTGGAGTATGCAAAAAACAACCTGCAGAAAGTGTTGCAATTCTACATTTCCTTCACGATTCCTTCCCGGAAAGCCCTGTGTGAGGACAGGGAAGAGTCAGGAATGCAAACGTGCCCACAAAACCAAGGTACCTCACTGTCCGTGGGGTGTTCACAGAGACACTGAGCTAAAACAACTTTCTGAGGCAAGCAAACAAAAAAAAAAAATCACAGTAAAATAACTAAAACCAGACTCCATCCATCACTGCAACGAGCCAGGACTACCTGGATCGTTCTCATCCAATTATATCAGTAAATCCCATCAGCTCCTGCTGCGGGTTCATTAAGTGGAACCATAACCCAGAGCGCTGTGCTGATGTGTGAGACGCAGCATTTCAATTTCAAGCGAGGAGACAAAACAAGCAGATGAATTTTAGAGAAAGTGACCCGCTGCTTTACTGCAAATGGCACTGGGTAACTGATCAAATCTATCAAAAATGGTGATTTGTATTAAAATTTGCCTTTAGGAATCAAGTGTTTCTTGGCAGGACATTGATGGCTGGTGCACACAGTTGGCTGCTCTGAAGTTCTGTGTTCAAGGGCAGCTGCAGTGAGACAGAACGACTCAATAACACCTTAAAGTCTCCTGGTTTGAGTTATTTTGTTGTCAAAATGTAAAGAAAAGTAAGAATTCTAAATATATAAACCCTTCTTACAACCCCTCTGGGTTACTTGTGGAATGTGTCGTGAGAATGGGGATCAGAGCCCTCAAAAATCCAGCCCTGGTGATCAGTAAAATCAAGAATCTTGGCAAAAAGTGGTGAACACGACTCACTCACATGGTTGGGAATGTCCATGTTGCTGCTTGGGAAGCGGACACAGTTCCTGCACATTTTGTTGACCAAATCTTCCCGAAAAATAATTATTTCTTGGGTGCAGTATTGAATCCTGAGTGGAAAACAGCAGTGAAATTTAAATAAAGTTAACCTAAAAATGAGGAAGATGCATTATAAAGTTGATCTCTCCTCTAATACAGACAAGTGAAACAAGAAATTTCAATTAAAATAATACTTTCCCTTCTGATTCAGAAAAAACATGATGCTTTTGAGCAGGATTTGTATACTCAGTATCAATATTTTTAGCACTATTTCTCCTTTCATGATTGATTTATTGATGTCTTAATGTATTTAAACCTAGTTAGAATTCATGCAAGTGAAGAATTCTATTAATTTGAAACATTTAAGGCAAATTTTCCCAAAATTTGTAGGTTTTGAAAATGGTATTTGTATATAATTTAGTAAAAAAAAATTATTAATAAAAAAAAAAGCAGTTACATGGTCACCTGCAGGGATTTGTGGTGAAAACTGAAAATGGCACCAGCTGTCTGAATTCCTGAGTGATATTTTCAGCCAGGGGGGGTCTGAAATAAATAGAAGCAGATGTATCAACAAAAACCTCTTTTCCTTCTTTAACTACTGAACTGAAAATTCCAAGATTTGAGGAAGTGGAGCAAACTGACCTCGGTAAAATAGAACCAGGACCAGGATCTTCAGGACCAGGGACAAACACAAATCGACTACTGCAAAAAAAAAAAAGTTCAACAAATCTCTTTTACATAAACTGATCCTAAAAACTAGGTCTGATGTTCTGAATTCAGAGATCAGGAGCCAGGAAAGTATCCCAGGGAGAGAGCTTGGCTCCCTCATTAGCAGTTTCCATGCCCAAGCTATTTTAGATAAAATCAGACTTACCCTGCTCCCAAAACAAACCTGCAGGCCTGTTACAAAACCAGCTTGTTATCTGATCACAGCTGGCTCACAAGACACAGAAAATAGGGTAGCTCTCAGCTTCTTGAAGTAATTAAAGGCTTCACAAAATAACCAGATTTCGCTTTGCTCTGTACCTTTTATGGATGCTGGGATATTCACATATAATATCTGCCAGAGCCTTCAAAGAACCTGGAGTCAGGGAAAAACAGGACACAACACCTGGTTAGAAATAAACACAGCTTAGACGAATCTACTGCAGTGAACTTTAAAAAAAAGGGTTTATTCTCTACTCTCTTCATTTGTTTGCCATCATAATTTTAATTCAATGCACGTGTCTGGCTGTTTACAAACGCTTCCCTACCTTTCAGGAACTGGATTTGATTTTTTCCATATGGCGCAGATGAAAAATTTCCACAGAAGAAAAAGCAGGTGGGAGGTGCAGAGGAATAACCTGGGCAAAGAGAGGATCTGTGAGTGTTACCCATTCACTTCAGCATCTTCCAGCACTCAGCCCATTCCATGAAAAGCAGGGATTGGAACAGCACTTCAAGCTCTGCTGCTATTAATAGACCTGACTGATTTGCTTGATACAGGCTGTTTTTAGCTTAAAAAGGTGATGGCAATGTACAAATGTCACTTTGAGGGAACCCTCTGTCATTTCCAGGTTGAGTTCCAGCATTGTTTGTGTGTATCCAACTCCTGACCCAGTCAGAGAATTATACAAAGTGCAATTATAATAAATAATGCAATTTTAAAATGTATTATTCCCTTCAAGAGGAGAACAGCAAGCGGGCAGCGATGGATTGCTATCAACCTCCATGATCATTCCAGCTCAAGAGCTCTCCCAAAATTTAATTCCCCTTTTGGCTTTATAAAGCAACAGTAACTGGAACTGCCTGAGCAGTTTCAGGATCTGATGAGTGCTCACAACCTCACTCATCACCCGCTTCAGAGCGAAACAGGGAAAAAAGAAACCTGATTCCCACCCCTGAAATAAAAATAGAAACAGCTACTCAGGCATTCATCTCACATCCCAGTTACTCTCCATTTTCCTAGCGCCCAGGATCACACTTGGATTTACTTCACTGGTTTTCAGAGGGGCTGGTAAATAGAAGAGAATTGCTTAGACCAGAGAAATGGCTCATCAGTATTTTTCCTTGCTCTCCCCCTCAGCTGCTCATTTAGTTTATAATTATGAAGGTTATCACTTGCCTATTAAAGTCTCAAAATAGCAAATGCAAGGGCTGCATCTTTGCCAGGTGAGTTCAGCACACGAATCTCACTGACCAGAGTCCCTTTATCCCCTCAGCACCTGCAGTCTTGAGTCAGGCCCAGTTTGCCCCAAGGATTTGCCAGCTCTGATCCAGATACTGAACTGGTTTTGTAACTTCTGCATGACTGTGCTAATTTGTGTCCAGTTCCTTTCAGGCGAGGAGCAGTTTCCCACCCTGAATTCTGGGTTGTTTTTAAAGCAGTCACTCTCTCACACTTCCATTCTGCCCGAGGCAGAAGGGAAGAGCTGTTCCAAAGCTGCTGCAATACAAAGGAGCAATTCATAGATGCTTGTTTTCCCAGTGTTGTCCACATTACTGATCACAGAATCCTGGAATGGGTTGGGTTGGAAGGGATCTTAAATCCCATCCCATCCCACCCCTGCCATGGGCAGGGACACCTCCCACTATCCCAGGGTGCTCCAAGCCCCATCCAACCTGGCCTTGGACACTTCCAGGGTTGGAGAAGCACCATCTTCTCTGGGAATTCCATCCCAGCCCCTCCCCACTCTCCCAGCCAGGAATTCCTTCCCAATATCCCATCTAACCCTGCCCTCTGGCAGTGGGAAGCAACATTCATCTCTCTGAACTAAGGAGCTGTCTTTAAACTAGGCCCAGGAAGAACTTTCAGGAGCAAGGGAAACATCCTTGTCATAGCCCATAAAATGGCTACTGGTCAAAGCACTCGGTACCAAGAATTTATGGAAACACTGGTCAAAACATTGGTTCGAAGAATTTAAGGAAACAAATGATGAAAACAAGGTTTAGAGTCAAAGCAATTCTCACCTACCTGAAAACATCGTGTGAAGCTTTTCCAGCACTTCTGCTTGGTCCAGCCACACGTCGGAGACAAACACAAACATGGCATCTTCATTCTCCTCCTCCAGCTGCTTCAGTTTTGCAGAAGCCTTCACTGAAGATGAAGAAGGCCCTCCAAAGAAGTTTATATTCCCATAGAAGGCTCTGCATCATTAAAATGCTCCAGTCAGAATCCCAGAATGGTTTGGGTTGGAAGGGACCTTAAAGCTCATCCTGTTCCAGCCCCTGCCATGGGCAGGGACACCTTCCACTGTCCCAGGGATCCATTCTTTCAGCAACAAGGAATTTGTTATTCCCATGTAACGGTTACCTAGGTTTGCAATTGAGAAGGGCTTACATCCCAATTTCCATTAACATGCAGAACCCAAAGGCCTTTGGAAGGGTTTTTCTGTCAACACTACAGGCTCTAGCGCCTGTAAGTCCCAGAATTGCTTCCTTAAAATTGTATTTATTTTAAAGCATTTGGGGAGCAGGAAGAATAACATACTTGAACGTCAGAGAAATTATGAAATAACAATGATCTTACTTAGAAACCCACAAGAAAACACGGGGTGAGGCTGCCAAAAGTCAGTTTTGTACCTCGTGGTAGCAGAAGGCTCAGTGGGCGGAAATCCAAAAGCGTTCACATGAAAAACTCCATCTTCATACCAACCTAAGAGGATTTGGAACAGCAAAATAACACTTAAGTTCTTCTAACAGCATCATGTCCTAGACATTAGTCAGAGAGCTGGCAGCTGTGCTGCACTGCCAGCCCCAGCCTCCATCAATCCCTCTCTTGTGGTAGCTCCAGTCCCAGAACCAGACCACGGAATGATCCGGATGGAAAAAGGGCTCACCAAGAAACCAACTTTTTTTTTTTTTAACCCCAGACACTTCTGCGAATGGATTTGCTGCACAGGCACATCAACAACCCCCTCAACCCAACCGAGGAGGAAAGCAGGAGAACAGGAATCATTGTGCTGGCCCTGTCCTGGAAGGGTCCCCATGTCTCAAGGACCATCCCACTGTCAGGAACAGAAGGAACAGGATGATATTTATCCCCACTCTCATTTCTGCTCCCAACTTCTGCTTACTCTCTACATTTCAAACATGAAACACACTGGAAAACAGACTGAGATTATGTATCTTGCACAGAGGAACATTCCACATGCAGAAATAGCCTCTTTTTTTGCTAAAACAAGGCTCCAAAACTGCAAGCTCTTACATCATCCTAATGAGAAGCCTCATTAAAGGACCAAAGCTTTGCCCACGAAGCAGCATTTTCAGATTGTTAAATCATTCCTTTGGTTATTCTAGGCTGTCTTCCTAATCCAGTCATAACTTCTCCAAGCACGCTGGAGCCAGGCTGGGGCCAACTCTCAAAGCTGCTCCAGACCCCCACATCCCCCAACACCCTCAAATTCCTGCTCTCTGCCTCCAGAGCCCACGGGGTCACAGCAACAGCTGAGTGCCAAAAATCTCCAAAACGGTCACCAGCATGAGACCTGTCTGCTCAGCCACATCTGGCAGCCACAGCTTTAACAGAATAATTTATTACAAGCTTAAAATAACCCCAGCCTGCTTTACCTTCTGCCAGAACAAAGCAGGATTCAGTATATAACCCACTGTGGAACTGGTGCAGGAAGGTTAAGGAATGTACTTTTCTTAGATTTAAAGTAGGGGTTTTTTAGCCAAAATTTGCTTTCCAGCTGGTGTAATAGATTTGGACAGCACTGAAAGTTCAGAGGCTGCCTGAAGAGCCTGGCAAATCCCTGGTACCTGAGCAGGTAAGTCCAGAGAGAGCCCACAAACAGGAACAGGCTCTGCTTCCACGGCGAGGAACGCTGACCATGTCCAAGAGAAAGGCAGGAGCTGCAGCAGCCGAGGAAGGAGAAATACAGAGCTGCAACTCTCAATACATAATTTTTTCATGGTCAGCATTGATTTACTGCTCAATTTAAAATTCTGCAGGTCTACAGGAAATTCCTCCAGCTCTTCCATCACAAGAAAAGGATATTGCTTTACTAAGGTCTAGCTGGACCACTCCTGTGGGGTCTTCCAGGAAAAACTTCCCCTAAAAAACAGGAGTCATTAATAAAGCAAAACACACTCAAACACACAAATGTTCCAATCAGAAGCATCTATCAGTCAGCATTTAGAAATAATTTGGCTGGTTTTAAGGTGGCAAGAATTGGAAATAACGTAGTTTATAGTAAGTGTATCTCAGCAGCTTCCCTGGGAGCTGCTGCAGTTGGGATTGCTGGTGCATCCCTCCCTAAAATCCCAGTCCAGGGCATTGGCAAGTCCCAACACAGCCACTGGAAGCTCCAGCCTTCAAGAAGGGACATGCCAAAAAATCCTAACTGCTTCTGGTTGCTACATAAAAATTCTGTAGCGAGAAGACGAAGATGTTTTGCACACACACTGGCACCAACTCCTTGTGGGAAAGTCTCTTCAAATCGGTCAAGTGTGAGATAAATTTAAGTTTTCTCATTTTTTAATGTATTATAGCACTGAGTGAGCAGTCATCAGATAATCCACAATAAAAAGCAACTCACCTCCTTGAGCTGAGTGATCATCCCAAGCACAATCACTTCCCCCACTTTAGCTGTATTGCCCAAGAGAGTTTCTACTGTCTTTAGCTGGGATCAAAGGCAAAGAATCCAATCAGAATTAAATCAAACTCTGCAGGTGCCTTTTCCCCAGCAGCACAAAGCTCCACACAGGACATGGTTTTACATAAACAACAAGTGAGCTACCAGAGGATACAGGCTCATTACAAAAATCAGAGCCATATTTCTGAAAGGGGCTTAGAAGAGACCCAATAATGGATGCTAACGTAAAGAACTGCTGTTATTATTTGCATTAAAACTGAAAAGAACTCCATTTTTTACCTGGAATTTGCTCTTGCTGTCATCAGGATGAGCAACGACTGGTGAAGGAGTGAACAGCTCATGTCTGTGAATCCTCTGCAGAAACCAAAATTGAAGCGATTCAGTTTAAAAAATAAACGAGCACTGTCAAAAAGCCAGTTTGCTACAACCACTATGCAAAATACTTCATTGAAGTTCTTACTCTATTTCATCCAGCAACTTTCAATAATTCAGTCCCTTTGACAAGAATTTGCTTCTAAGAAACAGATGATCAATAACACCAGATAATAACACAAAGCCTAAAAAACGTGTCATGAAGGCATCTGTAACGCTGCTAAAAGAAGTTATTTGTGCCAGCCCGGATGGCAGAGAGTTTATGAGGCAGAGAGGTGCAACAGCACAACGTATTTTTGGAAGGAGATGTAGGATACATCCCTGTGGACACCTGCAGAGATTCCTGACCTGCTGGAGGATGGAGTAGCGCTCCCGGAACAGCTCTGCCTTGTCTCTGGCAGTCCCAAATAAACTTGGCCCAGGGAGGTCAGTCATGGACAGGCTGCAAGGAGTTTCACACAATCACCATTTTAAAAAAGGGACATTCCACACATCAAGATGACTCATTGATCTAAAAGGTCTGGGAGGCTGCAAAAGCTACGCCATGATTTAGGTACTCCGTGAGGGACATTGCTGCTCAGGATCCTGTGTTTCTGCATTGCTATATCCATTTCATTCCCCTCTAACTCACAGGCCTTGAGATTTATCCTTCCACCCAAAGAGGCCTCTGCAGAAATCCATTTTTAAAAAAGCAGTTATGCCTTTAAGCAGCTGTGAACAAAAGCATTATTCCTCCAGTTTCTCCAACCCCCAGAATCACCAGCTGCTCCTAATTTTTCTTTTTTACCGTTTGGAGCTCTCCTTAGAACCCCCCCCAGGGCTTCAGGGAGCTGCAAGATACAGACTAAGAAATAAATACAGGCAACAGACAGACCAAATTTATTAAAAAAATTAATTTAAACAGCCCAATGTGAGGAAAAAAGCAACCCTAAACTACCTTTAGTGATGTATGTCCTTAGCCTTACTGTCTTTTTTATTCACTAGCTGGCGTAAACTTGGTTTATGGTCTTAAACATTTATTACCTTTCCCACTCAAGCTTCAGTTTAACAGACCCAAGAGGGAAAGATTAAAAACAGACTTCTCCTATAGAAATAGAGCCTTTGTTCTTAAAACAAGAAGTGCTTGAAACTTAAAATATGGGAGACTTACGGCACAAACTTCTTTCTTTCTGAATTATAGATATATCGTGGGATGTCAAAGGCTCCAATAATGTTGAAAACATTTTCTCTGAAATAAGAACAGTTACAGCATTAACTGGATGTTACCTTCCAACCAAACCTTTCTGTGATACCATGAAGGGGATGAAACAAACTGACAAATAAGTTGGGTAAAATGACATTTGTTTTGTTTGCTTTCATCACCATTTCTCCTGCATCATTCTATTCTCTATTCTATTTTCTCCTGCATCTTCTAGCTAAATAATTAGAAAGACTTGTCCCTGTGATCTGTAGAGCTTTTCCCTTCAGGATTCTGCACTGAGAATCTGTACATACAGATTTCTCTTCACTTCTGGAGCAAAAAAAACATATACATTAAGTATAAAAAAGCACCACAAAGAAAAGTCACACTCAAAGCATCTGCATCATAAAGATTCCAACAACAAGGAGCAAAGTTAAAACCAAATTCTCTCCATCCTGAGAGGCTGTGGGCTGACAGTATCTAATTGACATGCCCAGCAAACCATCTCTTTTCATGCTCTGCATCACGATGTGAACACTAAAGGAAACACATCCATCAGGATCACAAAGTTCTCAGAAACTCCAGTAATTGCTCCACGCTTCGTTATCACGAAAGGGAAATCAATCAGGGCTTCAAAAAACTAAACAAAAAAGCAGGAACAGGCACCCCCGAGGAAAACTTTTCCAAAGTGCTTTCAGAAAAGAAAGGCACAAAACCAACCTGAGATAACTTTCATGTAGAGCAGAGCAAATAAAGGCATGGACAGAAGTACTGGTTAATATTCAACCTATATCCCACACAACACACAACCCCAGCAGCTGAATTCCAGAATGTCAGATTATATCCAGAACCCCCTGGAGGCCCATCCATGAGAACAAACGCTCCAAGCAGGAACCTGGAGCAAAGGCAGCACCAGGAAGACAAAAGCACAGAGAGATGACTGCACGTGGAGCACTGCAGAAAATGCCTGGCATTCATCCCCCCAGGAGGAGCAAGGAGATGACACCAGGGCCCAGAACCTCCAATAAAGTTTATAATGTCACCCTACATCGCCTCATCCGGGGCCCGGCTGCATTCCTGGACAGCTGCTTCCACTGTGGGCTGCTCAATCATATTAGATGACACTGGAAAGAAAAATCCCAAGGATTAAAACTGCAGCAAGGAGGTAGGTCGGAAATATTTCACATAAAATAGTTGGGTGTCCTCAGAGGAATACACACGAATAAGAATGTTTTCTGTAAGCTAAGGACACACACTGTTTTACAGGTGGATCACTTAATATTGCCACCAAAAGGACACACTCCTAGGAAAAAAAATAACACACACACACTGTGCCCACCCTGAATTCCCTAAACATGGAGAACAAGACAATTATAGTTTATGCAAAGCTGCCAAATATATCACAAATGTGTTAGAGCTGAGCTTTCACATTCTGGAGGTTAATTTGGTTCCAGAACATTATCACTCGGATTGCTGTCATAAGTATTCCAACACAGTTCTGGAGATAGGTACACCGTTGTTTTCACGGATTGAAACTGAATTGAAATTGGTTTGAAGGCCTCCCCACCCTCACAGGGAAGAATTCCTTCCCAATATCCCATCTAACCCTTCCCTCTGGCAGTGGGAAGCCATTCCCTGTCATTCCATGCTCATGTAAATTGTCTCTCTCCATTTTAATATTTAAAATCAGCTTCAGGCACAACGATGTCCATACAAACTTTCAGTAACTGTCACTAAAAAATTCTACTACTCTTGGAAAAGTCAGGATATTCTACACTGCCAACTCTTTAAATGGCACAAATGTCTTCTGCTGACATGGAAAACTTCAGTGTTTAACCAAAATAAAAGGCCAACAAACACATTTATCTCAGTCAACCCCTTACACTGCAATGACACCTCAGTGCCTCTGCTGCCAGTAACTGTCTTTGTCTGGGTAACATCAGAAATGCCAGGAAAACTTGCTTAAGAAGAAGAAATTGTTTACTTACAAGGCTGTTTTTCAACGGCATCGATGACATTTTCAATTACATCGTCAAGTTCTCCTTCACTGGTGGACTGAAAAGCTTCAGTGAGATACTTCAGGGCATCCCTAATCCCAGAGGAGAAAGCACAAAAGGCAATTAATATTCAATAGTTTACACAAACTGTGCTGATTTTGGCAGGTGTGCACATCGTCACCACATGGCTTGTGGTTACAAAGTAGAAATAATTAGTACTGCATAATAGCACACTGGTTTAAGTCAAAGAAAAAAAATCATTGGGATTGAAAATATCAGGGGAAAGAAGTGGAGAACCTCAGTTCCATACAAAAAATTCCATGTCGGAAGGGAATTCTGGAGACCGTGTGATCCAACCTTCTCCTGAAAGCAGGGCTTGGGTTATGGTCTCCAGGGCCCCATGGAGCCAAGCCTGAGTATTTCCAGTGAGGGAGATTCCACCACTTCTCTACTCCATCAACTTCAAAGTTTAATTACTATTACAATGAAGAATTAAATTAAGCTTGTGCCCGACACCTCTTGCCTTGTCACTGTGCAACCTTGAGAACACTTCTCACTGTTAGGACGATGGGGATTAGCTCCTCATGAGTCTTCCCTTCTTGAGGCTAAATAAACCCAAATCCTTCACATTTCCTCCATGTCAGGTTCTCTCACCCTCTAACTACAGAATCCCAGAATGGTTTGGGTTGGAAGGGATCTTAAATCCCATCTCATTCCAACTCCCTGCCATGGGCAGGGACACCTTCCCCTATCCCAGGCTGCTCCAAGCCCCGTCCAAGCCAGCCTTGGACACTGCCAAGGATCCAGGGGCAGCCACAGCTTCTCTGGGAAACCTCTGCCAGGGCCTCCCCACCCTCACAGCCAGGGATTCCTTCCCAATATCCCATCCATCCCTGCCCTCTGGCACTGGGAAGCCATTCCCTGTGTCCTGTCCCTCCATCCCTTGTCCCCAGTCCCTCTCCAGCTCTCCTGGAGCCCCTTTAGGCCCTGCAAGGGGCTCTGAGCTCTCCCTGGAGCCTTCTCCAGGTGAACACCCACAGTTTTCCCAGCCTGGCTCCAAAGCAGAGAGGCCTCAGGTCCTGGAGCATCTCCGTGGCCTCTCTGGACTCATTCCAACATCTCCACGTCCCTCTCATTTTGGACTCCAAACCTGGCTGCAGCCCTGAAGCTGGGATGTCACCAGAGCAGAGCTTCCAGCTCTTCCTGCTTCCCTTACAGCCACGGCCTCCAGCCCAGGACCACCTCAACAGCCCCACGCAGGACCTGCCCCAGTTTATCAATATCTTTGAAACTGGAGTTATTTTAATTCTCAATAACACAAGAATTAGAAACCTGGTTCTTCTCTCATCCTTAGACTACAGTCTCACATTAAAGATAGCAATTTTCTTATTAATGTCATCTCTTGGCCAACCAAACTGGCATTTTGGTGCTCAGCCTGACCTTCAAAATGTCTCAGCTCATGGAACTGTGGAGTCAGGAGTTCTGGACTTGTGCTCCTCACTAATGAAAGTATCAGGGCACTGTCCAAATCCTATCCACAACAGAAACAAAATTTAATTGATATTAACACCCACGAAAGAAAGGGAAAATAAGACAGATGGAGACCCAGTCTCTTATAAATCATGACACCTTCCACTGCAAGCAGGAATCACTTTTCAGTGACCTTGCCATCTCTAAATAATACATCCTATTATATTTGGAAATATACCATTTCTGTCTTTGGAAATGCCATTTCTTCTTCTAGCAAAGAATGCTGAGCACCAGACTGGCAAGTGGAACTCAGAAAGAGATCCCGGAGTTGTCAGGGTCAGAGGCAGACAAAAAAACCCCAACCAAACACACAGCACCAGCATCAGGGAGGGCTCCAAGGGGAAACCGTGGGCAGCTTTTGGTGGCACCCACGGTCATGGGATGGATGGATGGATGGATGGATGGATGGATGGATGGATGGATGGATGGATGGATGGATGGATGGACGGACGGACGGACGAAAGGACGAAAGGAAGAAGCCCACAGCAGCAGGACAGGTAAAACAAGGCTTTGGAGAAGACTCCAGAGACCTCGATGCGGGGGAAGAAGGAAAAGGAGGGAAAGGCAGCACCACATCCCGAGGAGGCGCCGCGGGGGTGCGGAGCGGCCCCGACCCCATCCCGTAACGCCGCACCCCGGGCCCGAGGCCCGCCCGGGGCCGATCCCCGCGGGCACAGCGGTTCCCGGAGCAGGGTCCGGGCCCGGCGCTACTCACGGGCGCAGGAGGAGCCCCCTCAGCCGGAACGCGGAGNAGACATTGAGGAGATGGAGAAGTGTCCAGGGAAGGGAATGGAGCTGGGGAAGGGGCTGGAGCCCCAGGAGCGGCTGAGGGAGCTGGGAAAGGGGCTCAGCCTGGAGAAAAGGAGGCTCAGGGGGGCCCTTGTGGCTCTGCACAACTCCCTGACAGGAGGGGGCAGCCGGGGGGGTCGGGCTCTGCTCGCAGGGAACAGGGACAGGAGGAGAGGGAACGGCCTCAGGCTGGGCCGGGGGAGGCTCAGGGTGGACATCAACAGGAATTTCTTCATGGAAAGGGTTGTCCATCCCTGGCACAGGCTTCCAGGGCAGTGGTGGAGTCGCCATCCCTGAGAGATTTCAAAGCCGTGTGGATGTGGCATATGGGGACATGGGGCAGTGGTGGCCTTGGCAGACTCCACGTTCATTGAGGGCTTTTCCAACCTAAACAATTCCCTGTTTCCATAAAACACACTTGCTGTGACTGACCTACTACAATTACCCACGGTATTACTTTGTTCCCTTACAGGTCTTGTAGCTCACAATGTTTCTCCCTCCTCTTTTCCTGTAGGCCCAGCACAGGTTCCTCTGCATCTCCAGTACTTCAGAGTCTTTCCCACTTCAGATTTTCTTGCTACAAAACATCCATCAAATACATCTGGCTGTGAATTGGTCCTGCGAGCACAGGATGTTCTCCAGGGCTGTTTTTACATAATCACAGAATCCCAGAATGGTGTGGATGGGAAGGGACCTTAAAACTCATCTCATTCCACCCCTGGCCATGGGCAGGGACACCTTCCACTATCCCAGGCTGCTCCAAGCCCTGTCCAGCCTGGCCTTGGACACTGCCAGGAATCCAGGGACATCCACAGTTCCAGGACTGTGCGGTAGCTGCCTTCTCTCCAAATGGAAAATACCTGAAACTTCATTCAAACACTCCTCCCCATCTCTCAAATCTGTTGATTCCACAGAAGGCTCACAAAGCAACTCTTGAAAGAGTTTGATCGAAACACTGCAGACAGATTTAGACAGACGAAAAAAAGTCAGCTATTTTCTATAGTCCATTCTCAACTGCATAATTTATAATCACTCCTCATCGGGGAGTGAGCTCATGGGTGAAGCTGCTGCTACTCTCTTCAGACAAAGATCTGATGGGTCTCAGCTATTTTGACAGGAAATATGATTCATTTCTCATCGCAGGCATGCAGCTAGGTGCAAATTATAAGCCCAATTCTTACATAAGCACCTTCATTTGCTAAAATTACTGCCTATTCTCCTTCTAAGAAAACCTGATCTTGCCATTCAGCTCATGTCTCGCCACATGAAGGAAAGTGCACCTGGAGAAGGGATGTGCCCCTCGTCCAAAAATAGTTTTCTCTAAAGCTATGACCAAACAGGAATGGAAAGCACACTCCTACAGCATCCTGCTGGATTTGGGGGCTCTCTTAGGTTGCCTGGAGCCTCCCACCAGAGATATAAAAGTATTCCAGTGTGAGCTGCAGCCTTGTGTTCACTGAGCCATCCGTCTGGAGCTCTGGAAGCCATGCCCAGATCTTTGTCTCCGTTGCCTTCCGTGGCTTTGCTGGACATCACAGTGGCTGGAGAGAGCCCAGTGGTCCAGGATCAGCCAGCACATCTGCCTGGCTCCATGGAATTGTTTTGTTACACGAACAGCTCATTTTCATGTCTGTCACTGCTCCACTGGCAAAACCACATCTCCTGAGACAGCACATTGCAGCTCTACCTGACCTATAGATCTATAGATAGTTTGTCTGCTTCCCGTGTTTTTCTTATCTCTTCCAAATGCTGACTCCTGCATTTTAACCACCATCCCAATGCACCATCAGTACGTGGCTTCATTTTAAAAGTTCAGGACAGGTGCTGATCTCTCTATCACGAGTGAGAGAATACCTGGAGCTGTGTCAGGGAGGTTTAGGTTGGATATTAGGGAAAGGTTCTTCCCCCAGAGGGTGCTGGGCACTGCCCAGGCTCCCCAGGGAATGGGCACGGCCCTGAGGCTGCCAGAGCTCCAGGAGCGTTTGGACAGCGCTGCCAGGGATGCCCAGGGTGGGGTTGTTGGGGTGTCTGGGCAGGGCCAGGAGCTGGACTGGATGATCCCTGCGGGCCCTTCCAACTCAGGTCATTCTATGATTAACATTATCAGTTATTGATGGGAATAATTAATGTCTTCCCTCCTAGATCCAACAGAGGAAGTGTATGCCCCACTGTCACAAGAAAATCTTTACAATTACTTTCTGGTGCCCTTTTAAAAGTGCTCATTTCTCACAAGTTCTACTCTCCTATTTCTGAAGAGCTGTACCTGTTATATTTTGAATTCCATTAATTCCAGCTGGACACAAGAGTTCAGCTGGAACTGACTCAGTTGTTGATACAACAGTGTAAGAACTGGAACTGTCCAACTGTTTAATTAATATCAGCTACCATTTAAAAGCCATTATTTCTGGCAGGAGAGAAGCTTGTCTCACCTTCAGAGAGACAGGGAGTTCTGCTGTGGTTGTCTTATCACAGAATCCACAGGATCATGGAATGGTTTGGGTTGGAAGGACCTTAAAGCCCATCCCATTCCACCCCCTGCCACGGGCAGGGACACCTTCCACTATCCCAGGTTGCTCCAAGCCCCGTCCAACCTGGCCCTGGACACTTCTTCCCTGGGAAACCTGTGCCTCACCAGCCTCACAGCCAATAATTCCTTCCCAATATCCCATCTAACCCTGCCCTCTGTCAGTTTGAAACCGTTCCCCCTTGTCCATCACTCCACGCCCTCGCTCGAAGTCTTAAACCCCGTCCCACTTTGGGACCCAGCTCCTCCTTCCCTTCTTGCCCTGTGGTTTGTGTTTAGGTCTCCTATTCTCGGTGCTTCTTTCCTCCTCTCGCGCACATTATTCACATCCTCCCGCATTATTCACATCCTCCCGCACGCTTTATTCCGCCTCACACCTCAGCCCGGCACTACTGCCCAGGACCGGGGGCAGCGCAGTGCTCTCCGTCCGCTCCCATCCCGACCCGCGCCGGGTGCCGCCCCACACTTTGGACCCTCCTCGCTTCCCGTCCGCCCCAGGGGAACGACCGGCGGCGGAGCCGCAGCTTCACCCGGAGGAGGCGGTGGCGGGACGCGAGCCTTGAGGCAGCCGAGCCG
>VZTD01003898.1:99697-120614 GCA_013397725.1 Rhagologus leucostigma | reverse complement strand
CCCCCCCCAAGATGGCGGCGGACCCCGCGGATCAGTTCTGCGTGGCCGAGGAGCGCAGCGGCCACTGCGCCGTGGTGGACGGGAACTTTCTTTACGTGTGGGGAGGATACGTGGTAAGGCNGGACGGCGCTGAGGGGACGGGCGGGGATGGCGCTGAGGGGACTGAGGGGACGGCGCTGAGGGGACGGGCGGGGATGGCGCGGGCCGCTCCGAGCGCCTCATCCCGCGGCCCCTTCGCTGCGCGGGGAGTCCGCGATCAGCGCCCTCCTCCTGCCCCGTTTGCAGCCGCCTCCGTCACGGAGCACGTGTGGGGAAGGGCTGGTGGAGCCGGTTCGCTCCCGTCCCCTTCGTCCCTCAGCGCGCAGAGCGCGTCTCCCTTCAAGCCCCAACGGCTGTAATTTGTGGCTCAGTTTTTCCAGGATGTAATTCATGTTCTTGTTGCCGAGTCCCTGCGTTTTTTATTTATTAGTAGCTGTGTGGTGCGTACAGTGTGTTTTCCTCCCGCAGAAAGCACTGCTGTCACCTCAAAAACAAGCTGGTGGCAGGCTAAAACCCACAATTTTTTTTTTCGGCGAACGAACACTTCTGGTTCTGTCATAAGTAAATCCTCGTGTCTTTTAGCTCTATGAATTCAACCCGAAAGAGAGCTAAAAGTGATACTACATTAAATACATCCACTTAGTTTTGCCTGTTATTTTTCTGTTTACATTTATCTGTTCATCTTATCTGTCTGTGCACATTTGCCATAAAATTGAAAATATCTCTGCTTCGTGTAATTCCTGGTCTTGATCAAGTGGAAACTGTTATTTCTATAAACGTATTTCATAATCTGTCCATATTTTTCATGGGCTGAGGTAACTTTAAAATGTTCAAAGCTTGTCTTTCCACACTCAAGCAAAGAACTCTAGTTGGAGACTCCTGGATTTACACTCCGTAATACTCTGTATAACTAAATATCCCCTAAATCACTGGTAATTTTTAGTTGTTTTCTATGCTCTGGTCTTTAAAACTGAGGTTGAACTAACGAGCACAATAAAATATTGTGCATTCATGGCACATTCAAAACAGAAAATGTGTATGAAGTTTAGCGGATAAACTTTGCAAATGTTCTGAGTAGTTTTACGTATTTATCTGTTGAGATTATTATGAAAATTGTTGCTCTTTAAGCAGCCCTTTACACAGATAAATCATTTTTCATGTGTTGCTGGTGGACTCCCGCCCAGCAAACTTTATTTTTGGCATCGGTGTATTTGCTCAGGGCTGGTTCTGGAGCAAATGCTCGACCTCTGAGATATCCAGATTAAATTGAGTCAACTTGTGCACGTTGCAGAAGCTGCCAGGAGTGTGTAACAGCAGAGCAGAGGTACCTGGCAGAATAAATGTACCAAAAATAGGATGTACGTGCCTGCTTGGCACTTTTCAGAGTGAGAAAGTCATAATAAAACATCATCTGAAGGCAAGCAATCAATATCAGTAACTGAACTGTCACTAATTAAATTTCAGTTTTGTATTTAACTTCTTCACATTTGTTTAATTTTGGTCCTGTTTTTATTTATTTACTGACTCCGGCTGCTTACTCACTGTCAGGCTTTCATTTCTTTCTAGTGCCAAGGCAGTAATTAATGCTGTAGTTGTTACTCAGCATGAGTACTACATTTTTTTTGGCTTCCTTCTCCTGTTTGTTGTTTTTCCTCATAATTATTTACCAAATTATTTTTCTTTCTTAATGACCTCTGTTCGGGAGTCTTCTTAAATCCTTTTTCTACAGAGGAATTAATTTTCTCCTTTATATTTGACATTCTGGTCTTTCAAGTTCCTTCCTGCAGCTGCTGCAAGTAACTTTTTGTGGTTTCAGTCCACTTTTTATATTCTGGTTTTTATTCTCCATTTTTCCACTATGCCGGTGGAAATGGCTCCTGATTAAAAGTATCTAAAATGAGTTTTAATTCAGGAGCTTCAAATCTGGTTGATGTTGTTGCACATNAAATTTTTTTTGTTTTTTTTTCCTTTTTTTTTTTTTTTTTTTTTTTTGGCAAAATGTTAAGCTGGTCAATCTGTGCCTTTATTGAGCGGTCCTGAGGAGGAATTAAGTTGTTTATTTTTAAAATAAATTAGTTTTATGCTCAGAGCAGTAACACTGGGGTGTGACTTCTGCTCTGGTAGCTGATTTCCTTAAGATTATTCAGTGTTGCTAAGTAACATGGCTTGGCATTTCGTGTTCGGATGTCTGGTGTGGAAAGCAGAACTGATTTAACATTTGCACGTTCCCCTTTCAGTCGATTGAAGAAAATGAAGTTTATCTGCCCAGCGATGAGCTCTGGATCTATGACATGGACAGTGGGCTATGGCAAGTGGCACCATTTATATTTAATTATTACCTAAAGCTGGTCTTTGCAGAGATGTCACTGGTCTGCAGTGGAAAGCCTTCCGTGACTTTGGTCGTGTTAAATAGCAGGTGTTTAATGTAAACGCTGAAGGACAGAGCTGTGCTGGCAAATTAACTCCAGGAAACACATTCACTGCTGAAGTGGAATTATTGTGTTCAAGGGAATGTTGGAAATGGTTGGCTCAAGGCTCTGTGAACGCAGGTGCATTTACTTGGCAGTTTATTTTGGCTTAGTTTTTCGTGCATTAACTTTGATGTTAGAACAGTTAAACACTGGGGACTTGGGCTCTTGATCTAGTTACAATTATGTATTATTTTTGGTATTAATTCCATATACATTGCAACTCAAAAATAAATCGTAACTTCTCCTTTTTCTTTCCTCATGCCTTTTTTTCTTCCCCTTTTTTTCCTTCCTCCCTTTCTTCTTCCCCTCCTTTCTTCTTCCTTCTCCTTTTTCTTTTCTTCCTCCTATTTTTCTTTCTTTCTTGTCCTCTTTTTCTTTCTTTCTTCCCCTCTTTTTGTTTTCTTCTTCCCCCTTTTCTTCCCCCACTTTTTTCGTTCTTCCCCCCTTTTCCCATCTTTCCTCTTCCTTTTGCCCACTTTTCCTTTCTGCCTCCCCTTTTCCCCCCTTTTTTCCCCCCCTTTCCTCCCTCTTTTCCCTTTTTTTCCCCAGTTCTTTCCCCCTAAGAACCATCCTTTGCTGTCCCTTTCCTGTGGGACAGGGTTGCCCAAAGTCCCCTCACCCTCCCTTGGTTTTCCCTGATGTCCCAGTCCAGCAGTTTGTGCTCACAGGGATCAGGAAAGTGATCTGGGTTAAATATAACTTTTTTTTCAGGGTTATATTTATCCAGGATCTGCTCCTGCTCTGAGTTCTCAGCACAGACAGTTGTGCATGTGCAGCTGAGTGCAGGGCACAGCAGGAATGAGGGAGCAGGAGCCTCAGTTTTCCATTTCTGACATCACAGCAATGCCAGATTCTCATTTCAGGGATTCTTGGAGCTAATAGTGTCTCCAGACTTTGAATAATTAAGGCTTCAGCTCTACTAAAGCTCTTCTAATATGAATTTCACCTTCAGAAAACCAAAATGTTTAATAAACACACAATATCCACCTGGAAATTCTCTTCCACTGCAGGAGCCCAACTTCAGCTGTAGTTCCTAATCCTAGTTATGGCCCAAACTGGATTTTCACCTTTTGAGTCTAGAAATCCTGAATAAATCTGTTTGGGATTGTTACATTTTGGCAGATTTGAAGGGGCTTAATGTATTTTTTTAAATTGCAGGACAATGCACCTGATGGAAGGGGAGTTACCCACCTCCATGTCAGGGAGCTGTGGGGCGAGCATCAATGGGAAGCTGTACATTTTTGGGGGATTTGATGATAAAGGATACAGTAATCGGGTATTGTAGTCATTTTTTTTTCCCATAACATTTGATTTTATTAAGTACTAATACTGACCTTGCTGTTTATCTGATGTATTTATATTTGAATTAAAGAGAAATTTGAGGAAAAGCTTTCTTTTTCTGTAACTTTCTGTATTTATGCCTGTGCTTTCCCGATTAGTTTTTAAAAAATATTTTGACAATCTTAATTGAGATTAATCTCTGAATATAACTTTTATTTTTGCTCTTTGATGGCAATTCACTGCCTTAAATAATCAGGTAATAATTAAGGTTAAAATAGAGCTACCGGTTTTCCTTGTAACTGAAAACTGAATTAACAAAGTAGCTGAAATCAGTTGTTTTATCATTTAATATAAATAAAGTCAGAGTTGACTCCTGACTAGAAAATCAGTGAAATGGAACCTCTCATCCAACTTGCTGCCAATTCTCCCCCTTTAACTTTGTTTTTGTGGTGTTTTTGGCATTGTGAACTCACTGCCAGTTCCTCTTTTATTTCCAAATAAAATTCTGAGGGTGGTGGGTTGTTCTTTCTGGTGGTGATTTGTGCTTTATACTGAAAACATTGTCATTTTTTTTTCCCTTTCAAGCTGTATTACGTCAATTTGCGAACAAAAACCGGCACCTACAGGTGGAAAAAAATCACCAATTTTAAAGGTCAACCTCCCACACCACGTGACAAACTTTCCTGCTGGGTGTACAAGAACAGGTAACACGTTAAAAATATTTAATTTGTATTAATTGCAGAGAGAAGGTGTTGAAAAGTGAAGAGAACACAGGTTTGGGATGCAGGAAGCTCTTAGTTTTTAGCTTGACTTGCTGTGGGATTTCCTAACAACTTTGTACCAGGGTTTCCTCACATGTGAGCTGAGTTAATGGTAAATAAAACCCCACTTGAGGAGAGGGGTGGAATATTTAGGGAAAGTCTGTGGAATGCTTTGAGACTTTAGAAAGTCATTATGCATCTCTTACATGATTTTGACACATTAAAAATCAGTATAAAAACTGCTTTCTCTGTTATATTCGTTATTTTAGGCGTTAAATTATTACCTGCAATAAATACATTTAGTATATTTTCAAGGATTTTAGCAGTTCCAAAGGCATTTCAGTGATTATCTTGCAAGAACTGAGTCAGCTTGGACGTTTGTGTTGTAAAAGTGACTAAGTGTGTTTAGAAAATAGACTTGGCTAAACAGAAATACTCCAGATTTTGCGTTTGTTATGGAAAATGTCTGGATAATGAGGCGTAAGCGATCACAAGAAGATGCCGTGTCAGTGATTTGTTATTGAAGCTGTTACAAACGAGCCAGAATATGATTTGTAGTGAACATTATCAAATGGAAATGATTTCTCTCTTTCTGGACTCCACATCTAAAGAGGTTTTGCATAAGCTGTGCAATGCCCCTGGGTGCCGCATCTTGGTTTTGTAATTCTAATTTTAACTGCAAGAGATAGGAAAATACAGATATTTTAACAACTCCCTAGCTGTTAAGGCAAGATCAAAACTAAATGCATTTATTCAGAGTATCGTGTCATCTGCATGCTGAGAAAATCACCTCTTTTAGGTGACAGAGTGGAACCTTTTCATTTAAAAAAGATTACTTATGGATGGCCCTTTGCTGGGTGGAATACTGGGCTGGGAGGTGTCTGATGATCCTTGCAGTGAGATACTCAGCAGTGCTTGGTTGAAAAATCTCATTTTAAGACAAAAAGAGACTTTTTGTGTCCCGGGCATCGGTGGGACAAACATTGGCAACATCTATGTACAACTTTTGGCAAGAAAATAAAGCAGGAGCACAGGAATTTCACTGGAGAAGGGCAGGAATTGGAGCAGAAGGAGACATTTCACTGTCCTGGGTGTTATTTCCCATTTTTGCCTGAAAACAGCACTGCTAATAAACTTTTGGAGAGAGGAACAGAGACTTTGAGGTGTCTGGAATTATTTCCTCGTGTCGGTTTCAGTCAGGTTTGTTGAGGGTGGAGCTGTGACCTTCACCTCGTTAGGGTGCAACACAAAATACTCTCGTTGTTTATGTTATTGCTAGTGCGGTAGTAACCCAAAATATTAATTATTACAGCTTACTCATTTTAATCTTATTTACAGAACAGCTCAGTGAACTGGTTTTGTTGTTGTTTCAGGCTAATCTATTTTGGGGGTTATGGCTGCAGGAAGCACAATGAGCTCAGTGATTGTTTCGATGTCCACGATGCATTTTGGGTAAGAGATTTGTCCCCATTCCCACTGATTTGTCTTTTCTGACTGGGGAAAAAATCCTTTTCATCATCCTTGATGAGTATGAAAATCTGTCTGGTTTTCCTTTTATTTATAGCATCAGCAAAAATGCAAATTTGGGATCTTTTAAGGTTTGAAATTCCAGATATTGCACGTTGGGAGTGGAGGTTGTTCCACGTATTTCGAGTTCCCAGTGCTGGGCTTGGAGTGCAATGAATTAAATGCTGTCAAAGCAGGAAAAAGGCAGGATTTCAATCCGAAAGCATATTTTAAAGCTGAAACTCCCAGAAAATTTCATAATTTATTTCTTTGAAGTAACTTTAGGGAATTTATAGCTTCTCAAGTCTAACTGACAAATACTCTTAGTTAATTTATTGAATTTGTTCTCCAGAAAGATGCCTGGATTATCAACTTTCCTACAGTAATTTCTTCTAATTAATACAAAGATGACTGATCAGAGCATTGACAGGAAGCTCCTGACATCAAATGTTAAAGATTGACACACAAGAATTGGTTTTTTATGGTCTGTTTATTTCTCAGTGTGCTACAATAAAATTGAGAAGGTGAAATTTGTCTGCTGCAGTGTCTGATGTTGGGGCCCAAAGCCAATTTTCAGGCTTCAACTGAATCCAAGCTGCTGCAGCATTATTAAAAATGTCACCACATCTTTTAATGAAATTAAAACTGCTTTAGTGTATTTCTTGTTTTGACAGATTCCTTTTGGGTTTATATCCTTCAATAAGCAGAAAGATTTTAAAATAATTTTTTTTTAAAAAAATTTCTTATTTTTTTAGGAAGGACAGATATTCTGGGGATGGCATAATGATGTTCATGTTTTTGATACAACCACACAGACCTGGTCTCAGCCAACAATTCGAGTGAGTGGTTTTTAGTCTCATCTCTTCACACAGTTGTGATTTTACTGAGTTTTGAATAATTATTCTGCTCTAGAAATTGATGCTGGCAAAAGTAATATGAAGGGACACCTTCCCCTATCCCAGGTTGCTCCAAGCTCCGTCCAGCCTGGCCTGGGACACTTCCAGGGATCCAGGGGCAGCCACAGCTTCTCTGGGAAACCTCAGGGCCTGCCCACCCTCCCAGCCAGGAATTCCTTCCCAATATCCCATCCATCCCTGCCCTCTGGCAGTGGGAAGCCATTCCCTGTGTCCTGTCCCTCCATCCCTTGTCCCCAGTCCCTCTCCAGCTCTCCTGGAGCCCCTTCAGGCCCTGCAAGGGGCTCTGAGCTCTCCCTGGAGCCTTCTCTTCTCCAGGTGAACACCCCCAGCTCTCCCAGCCTGGCTCCAGAGCAGAGAGGCCCCATCCCTTTGGAATATTGTATCCACGTGTAATTAACATGGATAACCTGTCACAGATAACACGAGAGATCTGCCTTATTGAGATGAAAATATTCTATACAGTTCCTAAACTCCTGGTGAGTTTATGTAAGAACTCAGTAGAAGTTGTGTATTTTAAAGAGTGTCTGACAGTATTTTACGGTCTTTACAAGATGTTCTAAAAGTCCTACAAAACCAAATGCAAAAACTAAAATTACCATTGCAAAATAAAAGCCAGTTTTGCCACCTTCAGTTCTGAGCTACACAGGGAGGACTTTCTGGCATGTGGATATAACATCAAATTTTAAGATGTGATTTCCAGAGGTTTTAGTGGCAGTTCCTGACGATTTGTACATCGGAAAATAAAACTGTCCAGGAGATTTGCTGATGTTCTGAAGGATTTTATTTTGGTTCTTTCAGGGTGGAGATCCACCTCAGCCTCGAGCAGCTCATACATGTGCTGTGCTGGGAAATAAAGGTTACATCTTTGGAGGACGAGTGCTGGTAATTAAATGTTTTCTTGGCAGTCATATTATTTTCCTGGCAGTTTTTTTTTTTTTTTCATTTTGTAGTAGGAAAAAAAAAATCCCAAATGTCTTTGGCCTAACCTGGATGTTCAGGGCTCTGAATCCAGGATGCTGCTTGTCATCACCCTCTACAAAAAGAAGAATATTTCTGTCTGTAATATTAATGATTGTCCCCAAAAAAAGGTAAAACACAGATGACTACATGGTAAATAACAGATCTGAGTTGGCTTTATAATTTTAATTTTGCCATTTTTTGCACAAAAGTGCCTGAAATACAGATGTCTGGAAGAGGTAATAGACAAAAGGATGCAATCTGTGCGTATTTAATTTAGGCCTGGATTGTGGCTGTGTGATTTTAACTCTTCCTGACTCTTTTTAACTTAAAAAAGCCATAGGCATCACCCCCCCTGATTATTTGTACCTAAAAACCATGAAGCCACCACTGGTAAGCAAGGAGACACTCAAACCTCTCAGCAACACTTGGAATTTCTCCAGTGCTAATTAAAGGAGATTTTCTACTCAGTTCTTCTCAGCTGAAGCATTAATACAAGAAGAGATTCTGTAAGGCAAGTTAAAACCCTCCCAGTTGAAGTTACTGTGCACTCTTGTATTTAATTTTTAATTTCAGTTTTTAGCTCTTTTTACTACAGCTGATTTAGAGCCTTTAATCCTACTCAGCTAGAGGATGAGCCTGGATGTTTTCTATCTCTACTCCAAAAAGTGACAGTGAAGAAGCTTCTGAAAGCCCCCAGTGCTGAGTTCCTGTAGTTCTGTCCTAGACAAGAGAAGGAATTAGTTTGGGAATGCCCCGCAGTGAACACGTGCCGACTCCCACCTTGGAAAGCTGCCACAGCCTCACCCCTGTTTTCCCACATCCTGGCAAACAAAGCAGTTTAAAACTGCACTTTGTTCCCCATTCCCTGTTTTTCCTGCTGTAACGTTCCTCTGGCGAATCTGCAGTGCTTCCACTGCTGCTGCCCAGACAGAAACCAGCCCCACACACCAGGCAGGGGCAGAGTGACCACACCACGTCCAGCCACTTTCCAGTCTCAATTGCCTCCCACAGCTGCAGGAAAAGATTGATTTATTTAAGTGCCTTTCCCAGAGCAAACAGAAAAGAAAATAATTTAAATTGATCCTGTTTGTTCTTGCCGTTCTGTGACCTTTGATTCAGGATCTCAGCACCTTCCAGAGCTGGAGGTTTGGACAAACTGGGTTTGCATATAACTGATGGAAAGAAAGAGATTTGAGAAGAGGTTGAAAAATCAGGGTTATCCATGCCCTAAGTGAGCCCTGTGCCTGTGCCCTGGGCTTGCTGTGTCCTCTGTGCTCATAACTGAACCTTGCTGACCACAGCCGAGTCCTGCTCCTCGCTCAGGGAGCTGAGAGGGAGAAAACCCAGCTGGGAAGATGCAAAGGTGCAGCCCAGGCCCTCCTCCCCTGCCAGTTATTCCTGAACTCTTCCAAAGCCTCCTTCCCTCAGGGATTTGTCAGTGAGGGCTCTGTGCTCACCTCAGGGTTGCTGCACTCTTGAACTGCTCTGTAACTCAAGCTGAGGTTTCATGCAGCCTCTGCAAGTGAAATTATGGTTTAGCTGGAGCTCACCTGTCATTTCTCCACTGTGCTGCTGCATGATTAGAGCTGCCCTCAGAGGATTTGCCCTCAGGCTTCTGTTTAACTCTGTTTGACTACAGGATTCAGAAGGCTCTGATCTGAAAAGGTTTTTCTCTTCAGCTTCCTTAAAAACTTGCTAAATTTCAGTGAAACCACTTGGGAAAGCATGTCAGAGAAGAGTGGAATTGTGGAAAGCTGTATTTAATTCCATAGGAGAGCAGCGAGTGTAATTTTCACCTTGATGATTATTATTGATCCATTTTCTATCCTAGAAATAAATGGAAGGAAACATAAAAAGGTGAGGGAACATTCAGTGGGGCTCGAGGAATTAATGTAAGTCATGAAACGAGAAAGCTAAAGACAGCAGAAAAACACTAAATTTCCTGACACCAGCAGTAATTCCTCCCCAAAGGATGAAGTTTTGCTTTTCTCCAGAAATTAAGGAGCAAATACGGGGTTGCTCTGCTCCTCCTTCTCCTTCTAGTTCACCATAATACAAATCTTCCCAGGGAAAAGGCTCTGCAAGGAACCAGAAAGGGCCAGGAAGTGTCATGAGGCTTCTCCTATTCATCTTTCTGGGAGGAAAGGGCACCTTTTTCCAAACTTGGAGCTAGAACTGGTAAAAGAAGATGATGATGGTGATGATGAGAATCAGTTGTACCAGGAGTCATTTGAAAACAGGCTCAGAAGTGTTATGTGGACTCTGTTCCTTCAGGTAAGCCCCTGGAAAAAGAGGAATGGGAGAAAGTGGGAAGGAAGGAGAGTTAGTCCAGAAGTTGATGCAAGTCTTATGTTTGATTTAAGTGGAAAATTTTCATGTTGAGAATGAAGTGATAAACCAAAGTCTTTGCAGCAGCTCTTCACACATCTGGTGCCTTAATGTAAGCATGTTTATATTTCCTGTTACCCCTCCTGTCAGCAAAGCTCAGAAGATTCCTGGAGCTGCAAACCTTCTCTTGGCAAAGCTTGGAGCTGGAATAGCTGTTTGATTGTAAATCCAGGAGGGAGAGCTGCAGAATTCCCTGTCCCAGCAGCGAGCTGTGAATAATGTCACCCTTAAAGCCTTTCATCGTGCTAATCCTGAGACAAAGCAGGTCCTGCTTAATGTGCACTGGGCTGCAAGGAAATGAACTTGCCCGAGATAAGCAGAAAGTCTCAGGAGCCCTCGTAGCTCGAAGTTGTAACAAACCCTCTTAGGAGGCCTTGGTGCTCTTAAGCCAATTAAGAATCGTTTTAGCATTGGCAGCAGAATGATTAAATAGAGCAGGAAGCAGAAATGCAGGAGAACTGTGTGGCAAGTGATGATCCTATAAACCTGTGTGCTTTGCAGCTTCCCAAAGAAGGGTTGGGTAGAAAGGTGCTTTTATTTGTTAAAGCCATGTTAAAGGCCTGAATCTTGTGCAGCTGGTGGTGTTCTGAATTCAAAGTGAGGTTGCTGTAATTATGCATCTGTCCAGCTGTTGAATCATGAGAATGTAAAGATTATAACACATTGATTTCCCAGGGACCAGGAAACTGAGAACTTCTCCATCTTCTGCCTAATGCCTAGGAAGGGAAAGTCAGCGAGGAGGTCTTGAACGGGATCCTCTTGAAACCTTAATTTTCGACATAACAGCAATTTCCTCTGATAGATATCCTTCATATCAAATTGTGTTATTATTCCAACATGATTGAATATTTTCAGTTTAGAGACCAGGATGTTGGGCTTTCCCCAAGTGTACAGAAGATCCCAAGTGCATTTTGCTTTCTGCTTGGATGATTTGGTCCTCATCCCCTTCAAAGCCACCAGAAGGAGCAGGAAACTGGATAGACCTGTCATGGAAGACAGATCTGTTCCCCTGGCTGTCAGCTGGACCACACTTGGTTGTTTTTATTCACCCTCTTGAGGGATAAAATGTCTCAGGCAATGCCCCAAACCCTCACAATCTGCTGGTCTTTATCCTGTTGCCCTCTCCAAAGGCATCCCAAAATGCTGGTTACCATTCCCTTCCCAGGACAGCAGGGTTAGCAGTACTTGGGCAGAGGAGGCCAGAGCATTCCTGAAAACCTCGCTGTTCCCTGAAATCCCTGAGAGACTTCCCAGAGCTCTGCTGGATGGCTCTGGGAGTCCCTCAGACTCACTCCTGGGGTAAAACCACTACTTTCAGCCTAGTTCTGCCTCAGAGGATCTGCAAGCTGGAGAAAGGCTTTTTCTAATAGATCTATGGACTGCCCAGGGAGAAAAGGAGTTGGAAGGTAAGGCAAGATAACATTTCCCTACTTCCCAGGTGGTTTTTGTAGTCCCCAGGGGAATCACAGCTCCCAGTCAAGCAAAGAAATCCTTTTATCACCTTCTCCACCACCCCCGAGGCAGTCAGAGGCTTCCTCCATCTCAAATCACAGGCAGAGAAGCAAGTGGAAGGATTTCCCTTTTGATTTTATGGCAAATGCTAAAGGGTCCTAAAACCTTGTCCTTGCTGGTGGTCACTTTGTGAAAGGAAAAGAGGGAAAAGCACAGACAATGATGGACTTTTAATGGGAATATACTGAGTACAGCACTACCAGGACACTCCAAGGAGTAGTGACCAGACAGGAGGATACAAACTTCCCATCAGAGTGTCAAGAAAAATGAGGTGAGGCAACAATAGGAGAGTAAAACACCACCTGCATTTCCCTGCCAGGAGTTCTGTGGATGGAAGTTAAATACATTTGCAGGAACTGGATAAATATCACAAAGTTCTCCACTATAAAAAGCTAAAATTGGCCCCACAGTGCTGTTGCATGACTGGAAATATTCATGACAGGCACTTTCCTGAGAGTTGCATGGTTTTTGTGAGGAGAAAAGCTTTTCATCTGCCACATAATTCAGATTTATATTAAGGGACATGGGTACAGATTTCTTCAAAATATTGGTACTTGGAATATTCTGTCCCAGGAAGGCCTCACTGAAATATTTTGTTTGTTGTTTGCTTAAAATAACCCGACTGGGATTTTATTTCTTTGTTTTAGCAAACCAGAATGAATGATTTGCACTGCCTGAATTTAGACACTTGGACTTGGTCTGGAAGGTAGGTTTGCCTCTCCAACACTTCAAACTGAATTTAGAAGATGGAAACATATTGTTAAATAGTTCCAGAGCTATTCCTGCAGCTCTTCCAAGAGGAGGATGAGGGTTTGGGGACTGTTCTAACAGCTGCTAGGTTGTGATTTCAATTGAATTTAATTTGATAGTGGTTACTAAGCTTTTCCTGCTCTGCACCAAAGCGTTGATGATGCTGTTTAAAGCACAGCATGGAGTGATTTAACACCCTCATTTTCAGGCTGGGTACATTTATCCATATGGAATTCCAGGTTTGAGGGCTTTTTGAACGCTGCGTTTACTGTCTGTAGCTGGGCTAATTACAGCACAAATTGGGGAAGGGTCTCTTCCACAAAAGATTTCCATGAAATCTTAAAAAATGAAGATTTTTCCAAAATTCCAGTTATTTCTGTATTGTGATCCAGGAAGAGCTCATAAGGTTTATCCATGATTTAGTATAGACTTTTATCACTGTGAATTTAGGAATCTTCTGTTCAGTTATTGCAGCACCTCTGCAAAGAGTCTTTGAGAGACTGAAAAAAGAGATTTAAGACTAAAAAAAAGAGATTTAAGATATTGGGGGGAAAAAAAGTCTTTTCACTGTGTGTGCTGCTGTTGGCACCTCACAGGAGATAAAGTGTTCGTATTTATTCATTATTTATTTCATTTCCTAATCACAAAAGGAGCCAATAATGATTTATTAGTAAATTAAGATTTTATTTACTAACCAGTCAGGTTTTTTTTCTTGCTCAACTCTACACAGCTTTCTTAAGGAATTGCATAATATGAACCCACTAACCCAGGATTATCATCCAGCAGGGGATTGCAAGATTTATTTTAGCTGCCACTACCCAGAAGTTGCTTTGCCTGCCCTGAGCTCTACTAAATTGTCATTCAACATCAGGTTATTTCTGGTACTGGGATCATTTCTTGAGCATGATAATTGGAATTTTAGCACTGATCAGTATCAGTTTTATGGGTTTTTTTAACCATCAAAGCCCAGGCTGCCCCTTGGCCAATTTTAGAAGCCTCTTTCCCAAAGCAGGCACTTGGATTCAAACAAACTTGAAAACAACTTGGCCTCAACTTCAGTGCCAAATGTAGCAGGGCACTTTTGCAATCCCTGTTTAATTCTCTCTGATCCTTCAGCCTTTGCTTCCAGGTGGAAAACTCAGCAACTCCCAGCAGGGAGATCCCTCCAGTCCTCCCCCGGGGCACTTCCTGGGGGTGAGGCAGCAGCTCCAGAGGGAGCCATGGACAATAAATCCCAGCTGGGTTTGTCAGGACCTGGATTTCTTCACTGGGTACAGAGGAGATTCGGATGAGTGTCTGCATCTGTGTGTGAGGTGTTACCTCAGTGCAGAAAAGTGAAGTTAAAAAACCAGCCCAAACTGGTTTTTTGGGGTATCGGGATCTGTACTGTTCACATCCTCAAGCAAACCCAACTAAAATAAAATCAATTTCAATGCAGCTCAGCTGAAATAGATTTCAGATCTGCATTTTTATGGTATGAGATTCTAGCAATAATAAACCTACATCTGTTTTGTACTTAGGAAATCCCCTCTGTACTAATATTTATTTCAAAGTCTGGGTGAGCACCAGGTTGAAGAGCTGGTAGCTTTGGGATGAAAGGCAAAGCCACAATCCTTGTGTCATTTAAATTCATTTTCTTTGGGGTGGAGAGGCTGTAGCCCCTCAGGATTCATCAAATTTTGTCTCAGTTAACTGTTTCCCTACACGTCCATGCAGTTTCTTTAGGTTTTTAATCTTTGTTTCTTCACTGGGGAAATACCCAAGGTGGTTCTAGGACAAACTGAAATTTTCTGCTAGGTTAATATTCATTGTTTGAAAATTTGGGGTTTTTTGTTTCTTTGTTTCACCCAGGATTAATATCAGTGGAGAGAAACCCAGAGATCGCTCCTGGCACACGCTGACTCCCATAGGGGATGACAGACTTTTCCTGTTTGGTGGGCTAAGCTCTGATAATGTTCCTTTGAGTAAGTAATTTAGAGATTATCGGTCCATTGTGCACTTCAGATCACACAAACAGGGTGTGGGATAGTCTTACAGGAGTTCCTTTCATAGAAAAGGCAACTTGTTTTCGTGAAAAAACCTGAAACTTGCAAAATTAATTTAAAGAGAAATAATAAGAAGAATAATTTTACAGATAAATCCACTGGGAGAACATGATTTTCTCAATTTACCCAAAAGAAAGAGATTAGGTGTGTTTTAATTCCAGATTTCAATGCAGTGAGGGTTCTGTGACAACATTAAATTACAAAGAGTGAAAAGATGCAGCTTCATGAAGTGATGATGTTACTGTTATCTAAATAAAACATGCTCTTAGAACACAGAGCTGTTTGTGTGAATAAAAAAGGTAATTATTTGTCCCGAAAACCCCCCTAATGAGTGTTCTTACATTGTAGGTGATGGTTGGATCCACAGCATTGCAACGAATGGATGGAAGCAGCTCACCCATCTGCCTAAGAGCAGGCCTAGGTACAGAAACATAAATCACGTGTGCTGAAATTCAGTCATTTTTTTTAAATGAACCCATGTTTAAATTATTGAACAGCATTTTTAAAGAACGTTTTAGAAAATTAATGCAGTGTGATACAATAGTTTGCTTTAACACCTTATTTGCCTTCGTACCTCATTTTTAAGTTGTGTATTTGTTATCACTGATGCTTATTTGCATGAAAAGATGTTTTTGTGATGAAGGATCTGGGTGTCCAACTAACCTGGTGCTCTGTAGCCAAATTGCTGTTAGATAAACAACGCCATAAAAACTTGAGGAATGAATACCAAGGAGAATAATAAAAGCTCATTAATGTTGATGCATTTTTTAGAAACGGGGGAGGAGAGAACCGTGAAAAAGCTGATGCATCTTTCAGGGTTCAAAAACAAAACTGAACAGTGTTAACACAGTGTTTGAAGCATTATCTGTGTTTCTGAGTTAAATACTATTGAGCTGATTTGCTCTAGGTAGTAAATACTCAGTTTTTCATTGAATTCACTCTCTGCATTCACCCAGGAACTCTCAGCACAATTTTATGTCATTCTTTTCTGATACAAAAATGTCCCGTTCTGGTCTTGTGTCTGTTCCTGCCTTGTGTCTGTTACTGAAATATCTTCTCCTCCATTCATTTCCTTCCTGTTTTATCCTGTTCTGGGCTGTCTTTTAAATACAGCAGCCACAGCTAAACCAACTTTTCTGCTTTCTTACACTTCAAACTCTTTCAAGCCCAAATAAACTCAGACCTCAGCCTCACCAAATATTTTCCTTTTATGATTAGTGATATTTTCTTTCTGTGATCTTTTTATGATATTTAAGGACTGGTGAGTCTTTAAATACAGCACAGCAGTAGCAGCCAGGGGTCTGTGTTCAGTTCTTTAGTCTCCTGAACCTTCCCTGTGACATGATTTTCACTGGAACAGGCTCGGGAAGGGCTGGAATGTGCTGGGGAGCAGCAGCTCAGCTGGAATAACCTCTGTGCCCTGCTCTGCAGTGGGGCTGGCTGGGAGGATCAGGGACTCCTGAGCCCCCAGGTGGTTCTCAGGCAGTTCCGGGGCAGATCCCACAGTGGGGTAGGAGTGGAGCTGTGTCCTGGCTGTGCTGGCTCCTGAGGAAGCAGAGCCTTTGGGTCACATCCTGGCAGGAGTCTCTGAGCTCCCTCAATTCCAAACGTGGGTCTCCACCACCCGAGGATTTTGGGGTTTGGGTTGCAGGGCTGAGCACCTTTCACTGACCTAAATCTTCATAGAAGTAAAGGACCTCCCCTCCTTCAACCGAACCCCAAAACCTCATTAACCTTTTTCAGGAAGTCACAGAACCTTAAGGTTGGAAGGGCCCTCTGGAAATCCTCCAGTCCAACCCCCTGCCAAGGCAGGGTCACCTGGAGCAGGTGCCACAGGGATGTGTCCAGGTGGGTTTGGAATGGCTCCTGGAAACGTGGATAAAGGAGCCATTCCAAAAGCCTGTCTGGACATTGAACTAGTTAAGTGTCAAGTACTCGTGCCATAATTGCATTTACTGCAGGATCTCTGCAGCTGGAAAAGCTTTAAGGCAGTTCAGTTGCTCCCATGACTTAAAATGCGGGGCAGTAATACATATATGTGCACTTCTTTTAGATATTTCTCTTATTTTGTAATAAAACTCATTAGTGTCTTTTCCTGATGCTTCTGCAACTCTGATTCCCTCCCTAAATTCTGCAGAGAATAATTTCCTTCAACCTTCAGTTGCAGTAATTTCTAAAAAACTGCCTTCTCAGGTGATTCTGAATTGGTAGAAAATACTGTTCCTCTTTCTGTCCGTCACCTGTACTTCAGCCAAGGTTTTGCATGCTGGGTTTAAATAGAGAACAAACTGTTTAACTCCTGGATTCCCAATGTTTTCATTCCCGTGTAATGCTGTTGCTGTAGCTGGAAGAGCCCTGTGTGATTTCAATAACGTGCTTTGTTAGAATGTTTAGGTGATAAGTTAGAGCAGCCCATGGGAGGACACAAACTCTCAGGCAGTAGGAAAAGCCTCAGGTTGCAAGCTAGGATGTCACCAGAGTCAAGGCAGGAAAGGCTTCCCCGTGTTCTCCGTGACCAAGCCCAGAGTTTCCCTAATGCAGATCAGGCAGAGACAGATCTGTCCACAGGTACGAGGAAGGGAAAAGGTGAGGTACCTCCTAAGGACTGATGTGAATGGAGAAAGAAAGGGGGAACGTTGATTTTTTTTTTTTTTTGCATGGAACTTCAGTGCTGCGTTTGATTTTTGGTTCGGTAGCTCTAAAGCCGATCAGCAGCGGGTGATAGACCAGCAGAAAAATCTGATGGTGAGAAAGAAATCTCACGAGGGGTGGCTGCTGAAAGGGCAGAACCTTTGTGAAAGCAAGATTGTAAAAGTCAGGCTTTGCTTTTGTGGGGTCTTTATCGTGTATCATTAAACAAACTTGGTGCGATGTAAGTCACTGACTCGCAGAAAGTGATCCCAGGAATCTTTGGGGGAAGTGTAAGACTGGAACGGGATAAGATCCAAGTGCTCAGGGATCCCTGTCAGTACTGAGAACCCCCCAGTCTGAAAGCCACGACATTTGTGCTTCTGAGCCAAAGAAAGTGGAAAATTGCAAAAGGAAAAGCTTGGCAAAAGCTTGGTCTGTAGAGCTGCCTAAAAATTTTCCACTGTGGTGATAAATAAAACAGAGTTGATATGCCCAGAGTACAGCAGAGTCAAATAATGACAAAATATATTGCTCTGTATGAAAATAACTCTCATGAGGTGAGGAGACACATTGCTCTCTCCTTTTATATTATTAAACAAACAAGTAATATCTTTTAAGGTATGTTTTTTTACCTCTGAGATAATGGCTTTGTCTTGCTGATAACACACAACTCCTTGTTTCTTGGGCCCTCATTGTGTTTCTGGTTTTATTTCCAGGTTGTGGCACACAGCCTGCCTTGGACAGGAGGGAGAAGTGATGGTGTTTGGTGGCAGCAAAGATGATTTGCTTTTTATGGACACGGTCAGTAAACTGAACAATACATCCCATCACTGGGATAATTATAATTGATATAAAATCATGGAATGCTTTGAGTTGGGAGGGACCTTAAAGTCCATCTAATCCAAACCCCCTGCCATGGACAGGGACACCTCCCACTATCCCAGGTTGCTCCAAGCATCATCCAGCCTGGTCTGGAACACTTCCAGGGATGGGGAGTCCAAAACCTCTCGGAGCAAATCAATTAATAAATATATTTTTATATAGGATTTTAATTTAAAAAAACCAAAACCAGATTGAGACCTCGTCTTAAACTGGTAACTGAAACCATTATAAATTACACACCACTGAGAAAATTATTATCATTTACACACCACTGATTGCACTGAGGAGTCCCCACCTGAGGCTTTCTGGACCGACAGAATAAAAAGGAATTTGTAATTCAGATTCCTTCAAAACAGTGAGTCAGGTATAATCAGTTCCAAATCATGCAGATGGTAATAAATGTGACTTTAACTTAGAAAATATCTGAGATAGAGAAGCTCTTTGCCATTCTAATGGTTCTTTTTTTCTCTTGTTCAGGGTCACTGCAGTGACTTGTTGATATTTCAGACTCAACCTTATTCCTTGCTCAGGTGAGTTGGAGTTACAGAATCCCAGAATGGTTTGGGTTGGGAGGGACATCAAATCCCATCTTGTTCCATGGGCAGGGACTCCTCCCTCTATCCCAGGTGTTGTTTTAGCCACGTACTCCTGCAGAAATGGGGTAAAATACCCAATTACCTCCTCAGGAAATACCTCAGGAACCCTTCAGTGTGTGATGCTGCACAGCAGTTTAATCACTGGTGCTGTGTAACTCCCTGCACGTGCACCCTCAACACCTGTAATTAACACCTGTAATTAACGCACATCACCAGCTTTTATTAGTTAGAATATAAACCATTGACTTCAATATTTTTTTTTTCTATTTTCCTTCCTCAGGCTGTGTCTGGACTGCATTGGGAAGAACGCAGCTCTCTTGGAGAACCAAATCCCCTGCTTGCCATCCAAACTTCTGCAGGAAGTGCTGAAAAAAATCACCTTTTGGGCTGCCATGACCCACAGGCAGGAGAGGAAAGCTGAGACTGAGAGACAAAGCCAGCTCCACTCCACATGAACCAGGGCAGGGAGATGCTGGGACGCCTCAGAGTGGTTTGTTCGTGAACTTTGCTGCTGTTCCAGAGCAGCTCTGTGTTAAGCTGGGTTTCTAAGTGGAGTTTGACAACAAATCCTTTTTATGGGAATCTCTTGTTTCCTGCGTTACGGAAAACTGATGCAACTTCATTTCTAGATAATTGTTCACCTCTGCTGTCGTGGTCTTGACCACACAGCCCACACAACCTGTTCTTTTGGAAGGGGACGTGATCCATTTCAGCTGGATAAAATATGGTTTAAGGCTAAAAAATCCTCCTTGGCCTTATCCCAGCAGCCTTCCCAAAAAGATAAATTCAACTCGGTGTCTTGGGGACATTCACACTTTGTGGGTCTTAAAGGTAACAAATTTACCACCACCAAACCTTGATTCCACCAGCCTCTGACCAAAATCCAACCATGGAGCCCCAGACCTCACGCTCCAAGTAGGAAAAAATCCCATCAGGGAATTGTGGAACTTGGAAGGAAAAGCTGCAAGGAGCAACAACATCACCTGGTCTTTATAGGAAAACTTCAGTTCATCGCCTGGTTTCACTGTTTCTGTCATCAGGAAGTCCTTTTGGAAATAAGTTGTATATTGTATTTTGGATGTGCAAAGTTTATATTTCATTCTTGTTAAAAACAAACAGACAACAAAGTTGCTTATTTATTGTTTGAAAAAAAAGCAAATGTAGTACTGGTTATTTTTCTGTTTCAAAACTTTAGTTAACAGGAGCACAGTCATTAAAATTTTATAGAGAGTTGAATCAAGAGGCATTTTGGCAAGTTTTTTGATGATTTTACAATCTGCAAAAATTAATTACTTGGGGAAGAGAGGTTTGGGGGCAGCAAATTTGTATCGAAAAGGAAGTTTTGTGACTGGGTATTTTAACAGCCTCATTCTATGTGCTGAACTCCTTTTTTTGGGGAGGGCGAGTTCAGATGCCCCCCTGAGCCCCAAGGTTTGATTTTGGGGGGGATTCAAGGTTTGATTTGGGGGGTTGGGATTGCTTTGGTGGGTTCAGATGCCCCCAAGGTTAATTTGCAGGGGCTCAGGTGCCTCTCAGGGTTCATTTTGTTGGGTTCAAGTGCCCCCAAGGTTAATTTTGGGAGGGCTGAGTTGCCCCCCAGGGTTAATTTGGGGTGCTTCAGGTGGCCCCAAGGTTAATTTGGGGAGATTCAGGTGCCCCTGATGTTAAATTTATTGGGTCCTGGTGCCCCCCCAAGTTTTATTTTGGGGTTTTTCAGGTGCCCTCATGGTTAATTTGGGGAGGTTCAAGTGCCCCCAGTTAATTTGGGGTTATTCAGGTGCCCGCAGTGTGAATTTGGGGGGGCGTCAAGTGCCCGCAAGGTTAATTTTGGGGTTATTCAGCTGCCTCCAGTGTGAATTTGGGGGGGTCCATATGCCCCTGATGTTAATGTTGGGGTTATTCAGGAGTCCTCGGGGTGAATTTTGGGGTAGTTCAGGAGGCCCCAGGGTTAATTTTGGGGTGTCCGGGTGCTCCAGTGTTAATTTGGGGTAGTTCAGATGCCCCCAGGGTGAATTTTGGCGTTGTTCATGAGCCCCCTGTGTTAATCTTGGGGTGTCCAGGTGCTCCAATGTTAATTTGGGGTTATTCAGGTGCCCCAGGGTGACTTTCGGGGTAATTCAGGAGCCCCCAGTGTTAATTTTGGGGTTATTCAGCTGCCTCCAGTGTGAATTTGGGGGG
>VZTD01003898.1:74823-88842 GCA_013397725.1 Rhagologus leucostigma | reverse complement strand
TGGGGAAGGGGGGGGGGAAATCGTGTTCTAAGCTGTCTTCAAAAAACAATTAAAAACACTGACTTGTAGAACAATTCCTGTGCTGTAGTTCCTGAGAGATCCCGTGGGTTTATCCTGACTCCCAGCCCTGCTCTTCCTCCCCTCCGCAGGGTTCTGACACAGCTGGGCTGGGGGGATCTGGGCCTGCACCTTCCCTCTCTCCACAGCCAGGGAATGTTTGGGGGAAAACACAATTCCACCTTCCCAAAGGAAGCGTTCTCCACTGGAACCGCCCTCCTGGAGGCTCCAGGCCCTGCTCCAGACACAGGGCAGGAAGGAACTGAACACCCTGGAGTTTTCCTGCCCCAAATTCCAGAGCCTTTGCCCAGCAGTGGGGAACAAGCACTCGAACAAAGAAGCAGCAGCAGGGGAGGACATTCCTGACCAAATGCCAGCAATTTACTTCAATGTTTATCTGCAATTTGTATCAGAGTCCAGCTAAACCACCGGGAATGCAGGCCCTGGGTGTTGGATCCGTCCTGGCCATGGGTCTGTGTCCGTCTGTCCGAGCCCCGGGGCCAGTTTGGGGTGAGAAGCCCCAGCATGGAATCACTTCTTCTTCATGTTCTGCAGGTGAGGTGCAGACACTTTCACCTTCCCAGGAATATTTCTTGATAAATCCGTGTCCTAGGAAAGATGGAAGAGGAGAAAGTGACCACGATGGAAAAACATTTCTAAAGCCCTTCCTTGGCCTGGAGCAGTGGGATGATCCCTTTCCTTGGCCCTGGGGAGCACCTGGCTGGGAGAGGGGGGCACAGGACACCTCCAACCTCCACTCCCAGTGCAAGCACCTGCCCCTGCCCCAGCAATTCCCACTCCCAAACCCAGAGGGCTTCTTGGAAGATGCTGCTTTTGTCAGACGAGTGACAGTGCAGGAACAAAAGGCCCAGTGCTGCCACTGAGGCTCAGTTTGTGACGGTTCTTCCCAGCCCAGGCAGCACAGCTTTCCCAGAGAAGCTGGGAAATGTCCCTGGCCAGGTTAGACAGGGCTTGGAGCAACCTGGGATAGTGGAAGGTGTCCCTGCCCATGCAGTGGGGTGGTTTTTAAGATCCTTTCCACCCCAAACCATTGCAGGACTCTCAGACCTTCCCCAGCAGTACTGACAAAAAGCAGTGCAAAATAACCCAACCCAACAGCACACGCTCAGTTTCGGCAGCATTTTCCCCCAAAATGGTCCTTGTGGATATTCTGCTGCTGCTGCTACTTTGCACGAGAGACACTGCAGAGGAAGCCTCACCTTCACGCTGCGGAACAGGTCCTTTTCTCGTGCACTGGCTTCTTTGGACTGCATAAAATTGTGCAAGGCGATCTTGGCGGCTGGAAAAACACAGGGAAGAGTGAAACAGCCTGGAAAAGCAAGCTGGCTTCAGCAGGCAGAGCACAGGAAAGGATTCAGGGCTCTCAGACCATACCTTTGCCCTTCTTCTGCGTGCCTGGAGTGAGCTTGACTTTATACCTGCCCAAAGGAGAGGTTTAAGGTGTAAATAAAACAAAATCACCACATCCCCTCCCGGGAAGGTGCTGCCACTCACTTGTAGTTGGTCATGGCTGTGTAGGGAGCACAGATGGGGACAGCAAAGAGCAGGATGTCCTCGGGGTGGGGCTGCCCAGTCAGGGAGTCCAGCAGGGCCTCGCTGTCCTGGGGGACAAAGAGCTCCACTGGAGCCAGGCCCTGTGCTCAGCCCTCCCTGCGGAGCCACGGGGCAGGAGGTGGGAATAGGTGGCCTTTAAAGTCCTTTCCCACCCAAACCATTCCGTGGTTCCGTGATCACTGGCATGCAATTAACCAAGCCAGGATTCAGGACTGATCCTCTCTGACCACTGAAATCACATCCTTTGCTTGGTCTTGGTTTTGGGCCCCCCAACAGAATTCCAGGGTCACCCAAAGCTTCCCCCAGCACACACCGTTATCCTCCTCCAATAAGGAATTTCAAGGAATTCACTTATTCCCAGCCTTGGGCAACACCCACAGCCTGTAATTACAGGAAAGTTTGAAGCAATTTTAGATGTAAATAAAACTTCTAAACTAAAGAACAACCTGCACTGCTCATCGCGTCATCCTCCAGCCCAGAGCCACCAAGGCAAAAACCAGGGACAAATATCTGTGGAGCCAGCTCTGGGTTTATGGAGGATGTGGAGATGAGCAGGGCAGGAAGAAAAGGAGGTTAATTACTAAAAATACAATTAAGGTGGGTTCAAACTCCTGGAGGGCTCCCACATGTCCCAGTCCCAGCAGGAACACAGCCCCCAGCTCGGCACTTACAGAACTGAGCATTTACCTCCAGTCCTGGCTGCTCCTGGTCCTGCTCCTCCTGCACACACAAACAGAGGACACATCAGGGCTGCAGAAACCACAGAGCTCCTCTTCCTCCCCTGTCCCCAATGAATTCTTTTATCAGCAGGCCCCAGAAAGCCCCATTCTCCCTGCAGAGAGAACTGAACTCGTTCCACAGCCAAGGTAAGAGCAGCACTTTGCCGTGGGTGGGAGGGTGGAGTGTTTCTTCCCAACCTCTAATTTGCCTGGCACACGCCGAGCTGGGAGGAGGCAGATGGGGCTCAGAGATACCAAAATCCCAACAACAGGGCTGGGAGCTCGGTCACAGCTCAGCTGAGGGGGAGGTGTTGGATGAACGGGATCCCGAGCCCCAGTTCTGGCTGTGCTGGGAACAGGATGAGCACACGGATTGCTGCAGGGCTTTGGGCTGCTCTGGGAATCCAGTGGGCTCCTTGAGCCCTGGCAACAGGCACAGAGCTCTCCACAGTGCCCGAAATCCACGGGGAGCTGCTCGGCCTCCCTGGTGGAAGAGCTACACAGAGCCAGGAGAGCCCCAGACATGGACAGGTGAGGAGAGGAGAGAGCTGCTCACCTTCCCCTCCTGCTCCTCACCTTCCCATCCTCCCGCTCCACCTTCCCATCCCACTCCTCACCTTCTCCTCCTGCAGCTCATCCAGGGCCGGGTACTGTGCCTCGTGCAGCAGGATTCCTGCTGGGAGGGTCTCCTTGCCCCCTCCGGCTGCACGACGCGGGGGCTTCGTTTTCTGCTGTTGCTTCTTCGCTGCCTCTTCTTTTGTCTTCCCCTTCTTCCCCTTCTTCCCTTTGTCCTCCTTGGTGGAGCCTGCAGACTGTGGTGACACAGCTGGTCAGGGCTGGTGACCGGAGCCACCACACCCCGGGGAAGGCACAGCTCCACCCCTCACCCCCAGCAGCTTCATGATGAGCTCCCGGTCCTCCTCGTCCTGGTCCCTGTACTTCTCCTTCATCTTCTTCATTTTACTCTGCAGGAGGAAACACCAACAGCTTCAGAAATGACGACTTTTAGCAGAGTTTTGCATCCACAGCTGCTGACCCAACTTTCCTTCCCAGTATCCCAAACTCTTTCAGAGCAGTTTACCAGTAAGCAGGGCACTGGTTCCAGTGAGCTCCGTGCTAACCCCCCACCCAACATCATCCTGAAACCACTCAAAGCACCACCACGAGCCTAAAACCACCAGGCAGCCACGGATGTCTGGGAAATCTGGGATTTCTGTCCACGCTTCCATGCCAACAGCTCAGCCCAGGGGTCCCCCTGCTCCCTGCCCACCTTCTGGCCCCGCTTGATGGGCGGAGGGGCTGGAGCAGCCTTGTGGCTGTTGGGAGCAGCCGGAGGTTGGGTCTCCGTCTCCGTCTCCTTCTGCTTCTCCTCAGGCAGCTCCGAGTTCTCAGAGGTGTTCTGCTGCTTCTTTTTCTTCATTTCTCTGAGGAGAACAACCACAACACCCTGCTTTGTTGTGACAAGAGACGCTGCTGCTCTCTCCTGACAGCATTCCCACCCTGCCACGGGGATCCAGAGGAACACTGGGAACGACCCCTCCTCAGAAAAACCTCTTCGGCCCACGAGTGCACAGGAAACTGTTCCCAGCTCGCATTCCCAAAGGACAGGAGCAGGACCCACCCTGGAAATGCAGGATGGACAATGGGCATGGATGGATCAGCCCAGGCTGGGAGTGGGTGCAGACGTGCCCTGTGCCCAGGGAATGGGGAAGAGGCGTTTGCCCAGACAAGCCCTGTGGCTGCCCCTGGATCCCTGGAAGTGCCCAAGGCCAGGTTGGACACTGGGGCTTGGAGCAGCCTGGGATACTGGGAGGTGTCCCTGCCCATGGCAGGGAGTAGAACTGGATGGGATTTAAGGTCCCTTCCAACCCCAACCATCCTGGGATTCTGGGATTCCCTGGAACACCCGCGGGCTCTCACCTCCTCTCCTTGGCAGAGAGATGCCTCCGGCCCTGGGCCCTGCTGTCGCTCTGGGGAGGGAAAGGCAGTTTAGGGCAGGCCCTGCCCAGCAGCCCCCACTGCTCTGAGCCACCCGTCGGGGCTGGGACCTTACCAAGTTGGGCTCTTCCTCCTTGGGGATGATTTTCTGCAGGGATCTGTGGGGAGATGGAAAAGGAGCTCATCAGCAGACGCGGGGCAGCTCACCACGGACACACCAACCACAGCCCAAACTTGGGCAGCTTGGCTGTCACACTTTCAGCTTTCTAGTGCTTGGCAATCCCAGCTTTGGTGACTGGAAAGGGCAGGAATCCTGGGATTCACTTTACCAAACGAGACTTAGCTCTCTGCCAGCTCCTCTCACGCACACACAAGCACCAAACACAGCCTGGGCACTGAGGGAACCCCCACGCGCCACTTCCCAGGCACACAGCCCCCTGTGCACCCACCCCATCCCTCCTCCGTGCACCCCCTAAGGAATCCCACTCCCAGGGACAGCAGGGAGATGAGCTCAGCCCACGGCCTCACGCAGAGGCACAGCAGGGGCACAGCAGGGGCAGCCCAGAGCTCAGTGTCTCAGGTGTGAGCAGCCCTGAAAGGAAAATGAGGCACATTCCCATTGCTGAGCACGGAAAGAAGGGATGGCAGCTCATCCCAGCCTTGTCCTGGCAGCGTTTTAGAGACCCTCAGGTGCCCCCAGCTGCTGCTTCTCTCACCTCTGGGACTGAAGGTGTGACAGGTCGATCGCGGTGTCTGGGTAATTCACCTCTTCCTCCTTCACTTCCCTCTCTGGCTCCAGATGTTCCTCCTCAGATTCTCCATCGTCCTCCTCGGAGTCGGCCTCAGGAGCAGGAGCGTTCCCTCCTCCCTGCTCCAGCTCAGCAACGCCCTCCTCACGGGCACTCTCAGCTGTGGCTTCCTCACCCTCTGGAGCTTCCTCATGCTCGGCTTTTTCCTCCTCACTGCTGCTGTCTCCTCCATCTGGGGCACACAGGGCAGGAAAACACAGAAACACCAAACTGATCCATCATGGAATCCCAGAATGGTTTGGGTTAGAAGGGAACTTAAAGATCAACTCATCCCAGCCCTGCCATGGGCAGGGACCCCTTCCACTATCCCAGGCTGCTCCAAGCCCCGTCCAACCTGGCCTGGGACATGTCCAGGGATCCAGGGGCAGCCACAGCTTCTCTGGGCACCCTGTGCCAGGGCCTCCTCATCCTCCCAGCCAGGAATTCCTTCCCAATATCCCACCTAGCCCCGCCCTCTGGCAGTGTGAAACCATTCCCCCTTGTCCTATCAGTGATGCAAAATCTGGGATCGCCCAGACCCTGAAGGATGCCCCCAGCAGCACCCACAGCACCCAGTCCCTGCCACTGTACCTAAAAGCTCCACCTCCTCAGCCACCAGCTCACTGGCACTGCTGGAAACCGTGTCCAGGTCCTCATCCTGGACTTTGACCTTCCTCTCCTCCCGGTGTCTCCAGACACAGCTTTCATCCACCTGGAAACAAGGAGCTTCTGTGTCAGGCCTGGTGGTGTTCACAGAACGCCTCGCTCAGCTGTTTCTTCCCCTTTTAACACTTTTTTTTCCCCATCAAAAAAGCAAGAAAATTAAAACCGTTCATTTAAACCCAAGTGTGCCAACCTCGAAAGTCAGGGTGACACACAGAGCTGCGCTGCCAGATTCCCTAAACATTCCCATGCTCCAAGCAGAGCTGGGATAACGACCTGGCAGAGGCAGGAATGGCCAGAGTCTGTTTGGAATGCAGATGGTGCACACTGGGCTAAGATGGAAATGAAAGCAGAGTCATTATCAGCAAGAAGCCTTTTATGGGATTTGTCCCAGTGGGAAAAGAAGTAATTGGGAATACACTGATAAGCAAGATGCAGAAAATAAGCCTCCTGCAGCTCAAAGCAAATTACAAAAGCCAGCAGGAGCTGTGTGGGAAAAGCTGTACCTTAAACAAGAAGCTGAAGCCCATCATCAGATAGGAAGGTGGAAGGAAATTCTTTTTCCCTGGAAAACAAAGGCAGAGTCTCATGAGGAGGTTCAGCAGCCACGCTGCAGGATGTACTTCTAAAATTCATTTTAGGCTACCCAAAATTACACTGGGGCTTATTTTATCTCTGGGGTGAGAACAGGAGAGCTCAAAAGCAGCTGAGTTAATGAACTTCTGCCCAGGGCTCAGCTTGAAATGCTGCTGCAGCTGCCTGATACTCAGTCTAAGGCATTCCCAACAGATTTCTGGGAGGGGAGTGGGATCTGCTGGCTGTTCACAGGGAGGAGGTGGCTGCCACTGCAGGACAGCCCAGCACCTTCAGGAAAACATCCCGTTCCCACTGTTCCCTCGTGCCTCACCTCGGATCATGAAGCTCCCAGTAGTGAGATATTCTCCCGTGGGGGCAGTTTTAGAAACCTAAAAGAAAATCATGCTAAAGTGTAAAAAACCTCTGTGACAGAAGGCCAGCACCAGGTAACAACAGCACCGAGAGAAGCACACTGAACTCCTGGGAACAGCTCTGCAGGACCCCGTATCCGAGGGGTCCTTCCTCTCCCTTGCAGGGAATTTTCCTAAGGGATGTTTCAATCCAATCGCTGTGGTTTAGGAGCCCTGGGTGAGTAACTCAGGAAACAAACCCAGGATATATCCAGGAGTACTCAGCGAATAAAACCACCACGACTTTGGTGTGATCTCCACGCTCTTACGCACAAGTTTGACCCGCCCCCATCAGCTCCTGTCTGTGGTCACATCCCAGTTCCCTGGGATGCTGTGGCTGGAAAGCTCCTGCCTGAGTGTGCTCACCTGGCTGTGGGTGACCCACCAGGCGCTGGTGACCACGCGGGCGTCCCAGGCAGCGCTGTAGCACAGGGCCATGGTCCCGGCCTCCGTCAGCGTCCGCGGCGGGACGGGCTCACCTGGGGAACACCCAGCACACCACGAGCCAGTGAACCCCACACCGCCCTAATCCAGCCTGGGAGCTTCCCAGGAAGGACTGATCGGCCTCCCAAGGGAAGGCACTGGCAGCTCCTGTCCCCAGGGTGCCACGGGTACCTGAGGGGTTCTTGATGACGCAGCTGGTGGCTCCGTGCAGGTCCGCGTGCACGTAGATGTCCCCTGGGAAACAGGAGACTCCAGTCAGAGTCAGGAGCCAGGGAAGTCTCTAACATTAGTTGGAAATGGTCTGGTTCAAGGGGCAGGATGGGGACACAGAAGCCTTTTAGTCCATCCTCATCCCAGGGAGAATCAGCTCCTCTGCTCCTGAGGGGAGCCCATCCAACCTGCTCTCACCCCAGGGCACCGCAGGGACTCCCATCACCAAAATTCCCTTTGATCCAAGGCCCAACTCAAGGACAAAGCAGAGAGACCTTCCCAAGTCACTGCTGGACATTCACAAAACTGGGAAAGAGGAGGGAAACCCACATGTCCCCTCCATGGACTCGCCTGGTTTGAGGTAGCGCTTCACGATCAGCTCGTTCTGCTGCTGATCCCTGCCAGCAATGACCAGGTAATTCTCCGAGCTGATGAACCACAGGAACTTCTCAAACCTGCCAAATTCCAGCAAATCCACGGTGTGAGAAACACCTGGAACTAACAGGACATTGCACAGGTGGTTTTTGATGCCAAACTCAGAATATCTATCTCAGCATCTACAATTTATGACACTGCAAATAGTTTCACTTCCATCCACAGGCCCAGGGCATAAAAACAAGGCATGGGACAACTACAGCATCACTGGCAGTAGGATTGTGAGATGGAACAAGAAGCACCATCACCACAGTCCTCCTTCCGATTTCTATTTTAATAATTCGGTTATTAGATGATTAAAAGCTTTGGGGATTTTTTTCATTTGTTGGTTGGATTTTTTTAAAGCACAGAAGCCCAGAATGGTTTGGGTTGGAAGGGACCTTAAAGATCATCCAGTCCCACTGGACCACACCTTCCACTATCCCAGGGTGCTCCAGGCCCCATCCAACCCAGCTTTGGAGACTTCCAGGGATGGGGCAGGCACAGCTTCTCTGGGTTATTATCCCTGGGAACCATTCTGGGATTCTCTGACTTTAGGAAGCAGCCGTAGGGAGACTCCACACAAAGTGCAGTGCTCAGAAATCCTAAACAGCTCCACTTCTAAGCCTGTGAAGATCCGTCCTGACACGGGACACGAGAGAAGGACAAGGGAGCTGTACTTGCCAATAGACCTTTCTGGCTTTCTGGATGGTGGTGACTGTCTGGACTTCCCTCAGGGTTTGCTTCGTCTTCTTCTCAGCTGATTTAAAAGCCTGTTTGGACAGAAAAGCACCATCACCACCCAGCAGGAATCACAAGATTCCCGAGCGAACACTGGGAAAGTTGGTAGGAAATGGCTCTGGACTTTATCACAGTGCAGGCTCCACCCAGCCCTGCTCCTGTGAGACTGCTGCCCTTAACATCCCACCCTGGAGAGCTGCTCCCTGAAACGATCAGCTCTCGGATTGGAAGGATTTCCACTGATTTTCCCCTCTAAGTCGTGGTCTGTCAGTACCTCCACCTGTTCTGAGTATTCCCAATGCTGCTGGTGGAAAAGGAGGCTACATCAGGGATCTGCAATCCTCCACTCAGCTCAAAATGTCAAGAATAAAACAACCCTGGCTGGTTGTTTTTCCCTTTCATGTCTCGTTAGGGCTGCTCAGACCAGGTCAGGATTTTCCACTTAGCAGTGGCAGGGATTTTCCTTTTAAATATCTTCTCAAATCCAAGGAAAAAAAAATACCTTTTCTGCAGCTTCCACTGTCTTCTGAGTTTTCTTGGCTGCGTGTCTTTTGTGATCGTAGTACCTGTGAAACACAAGTGTTTGTCCCTGAAATCCCAGCAGACCCACTCCTTCATCCTTATCCCACTTATCCCAGGCCTCTGCATTTTGTTCCATGGGCAGAACTGGACTCAGTTAATTAAAAAATCCAATCAGTGTGACAGCCCCAGACCAGCTGCCCTGCACCAGTGGGTCTGGACCAGGGAAATTCCCATCCCAGAGCTCAGGGCAAGTTGCCATTTCCATTTTTCACTCTTATTTTTAACAAGATATCCCAAAACCCTTCCTCCTGCAACGTTACCACCAACAGCTGCAAACACAGAGACATTTCTACTACAAAAACACGTATTATCTAAAAAAATCTTACTTTTTGGCATTGGCATAGGCAGACAAATTGAGATCAACATCAACCAGTGAGGGTTTGTTCTTCTGAGGTTTCTTCAACTGTTTGGTTTTGTTCTTTTTCTTTTTTCCCTTTGGCTCTTCTGTTTCTTCCTTCTCTACATCACCATCGTCCTCCTCCTCTTCCTCTTCAGATAACACATATGGGTTCCTAAAAACACAGGGCATCAGAAGATTAAGATAAGAGAACTGGTTAATTTTTAACCCTTGGTGCAACGTGCTCTTAATTTAATTCTCTCAGAAGTCTGGGAACGGCCCAAGGAGCCTCGAAACCCTTTTCACTGTGCAGACACAGCAAGGCCCCTCATTCCAGCCCATTTATGTCTTGGAGTCAGCCAAAATTTGGAGGAAAAAAGAAATCAAAAGCAAAACAAAAAGAGCCCAATTTTTCCAATCCAAGGAACCGACTGAAAACGAGTTTATTCTGTACACTGACATTTCTGAAAGCGAGGTAACTAAAAATTCACGGATTCACTTTGCCACGTCCCAGCTTTCACACCAAAACTTCTGGCTATAAAAACGATATTTTGGGGTTTTTTTTTAAATCTCTAAGCTCCTGATCCAGTGTGAGACGAGGTTTTTGCAGCCAGAGCCCTGCACTCACCTCAGCAGCATGGTGATGTGGTTTGTCTGCAGCTTTAACTCCTTGATTGCCGTGGCCACGGGGTCCCCCTGGGCCTGGGCCTCTTTGACGATGGCCCCGATCTCGGTCCAGTCGATCTGGTTGGCCAAGGCGCTCCTGACCACCTGGATGGCCCTGTCCACCACCTCCAGGTTCATCTCTATCAGCTCTCCTTTCAGCTTATCAGCTTCCTTAGGGAAAGGAGAAGGTTGGAGCCATTGGAGCTAAATACGTGCTCAGCAAGAGTTTTTAAAAAATGGAAGCGGTGGAGAAGAAATCCAAAACTGGTGGCACAGGATAAGATCCATCTCCAATCCCTGCAAGTGTTCCAGGCCAGGCTGGAGCAACCTGGGATAGTGGAAGGTGTCCCTGCCCATGGAGCTGGATGGGATTGAAGTTCCCTCGCAACCAAACCATCTCGTGGTTCTGTGATTATGCATCTTGTTAATTAAAACCCCAAATCTGTCTTACCTGAGCCTGCTGGAGAGCTTCCAGCCTGTGCTCATGGTCCCTACGGACATTTTCAAGTTTCTTCAATGCTTGTTTTTCCTTTCGAAAACAAGATGGCAAAAAAATTAAATGTAAATGTAAATGCAAATAAAATAAGTATAAATATAAATATAAATATAATATCATAAATATAAATATAAATACAAATATAATATAAATATGAATGTAAATATAAATATAAATGTGAATGTAAATATAAATATAAATGTGAATGTAACTATAAATAGAAATAGAAATAGAAATATAATATAAATATAAATATAAATAGAAATAGAAATAGAAATAGAAATAGAAATAGAAATAGAAATAGAAATAGAAATAGAAATAGAAATAGAAATAGAAATAGAAATAGAAATAGAAATGGCATCAGGTAATCACTGCCAGAATCAAGTGAAGCCCCTGGAAATCCGGGAGCCATCCCAGCTGCCCCAGTCCTGGATCAGGACACACCTGCTGCAAGGCCTTCAGATCAATCTTCTGCCCCTCCAGCTTGGAGTAGAACTCGTCTGTTGCCTGCAAGAGAGAATCACGTTGGAGAATCTCCAGGCTGGCCCGACTCGGAGCAGGCAGAGCAGGGTCCCTGCAGAGAAGTGGCTGCAAAGCACTAAAAGAGGAGAGAGAGGCCAAAACAACCTCCAGGAGCTTTCTCCATTTCCCTCCCCGTGGGATGAGTCAGGGCTGTGCCTCACTGCAAACACAGGTAATTAAGTGGCCAAACTATGGCTCACCTTTCCTGCTAAGACATGATGCAAAAGAAGCTGCTTTGATTCCAATTAAATGGATGCGAAGCCAGATCTCTCTGCCCTGATTTCCCGCTGCTCCACTGGGTCAGTTAAAAACCCACAAAGACCCAGAATGCCTAAGAACTGCTCCTGGTGCTCCAGCTGTGCTTAAAGCACAAGATGAGGAAGGTTTGGGGCTGTTTAGATCATCAGAGGGACTTGGACAAGGGATGGAGGGACAGGACACAGGGAACGGCTTCCCACTGCCAGAGGGCAGGGATGGATGGGATATTGGGAAGGAATTGTTCCCTGTGAGGGTGGGGAGGCCCTGGCACAGGGTGCCCAGAGAAGCTGTGGCTGTTCCATCCCTGGCAGTGCCCAAGGCCAGGCTGGACAGGGGATGGAGCCACCTGGGATAGGGGAAGGTGTCCCTGCCATGGCAGAGGTGGCACTGGATGAGCTTTGAGTCCCCTCCAGCCCCAACCACTCTGGGATTCTGGGATCAGTGAAGGAGATGACAGGAATTCGGCCAGGAAGCACAGAAGGAACATGAAACGGGAATTCTGGAGACCAAGGTCAGGAACAAGAGGCCATTAATGATTCCAGATGTTAACGAGTCGAGGACCAGGAAGGACAACCCCCAAGGAAACACCAAATCAGGGGTCCGAGGCTTTAAGAGCAGTAACAGGAAAAGCGTAAGTGTGATGCCTGTCACAGCTGTTAACTCCAGAGACAACTGAGATTCCAGCTCTCCAGGACAAAACATTCGGGATTCTCTGGCTGGAAACATCCACCTCCCTCACAGGTTCCACACTCAGCTCCAGGACCTGAGCTCAGGACACAGCACTGCCCAGCTGCAGCCTAAAGGCCCCTGGTGGAGCCGGCCTTTTCTCAGCAAACATTTATCCATAAAATGAATCATCCCTTCCAAGGTCTCTGCTTTCATTAACAACCTCTGCACTACGTTTTAATTACTCTTTGTAGCATCAGTCAGTTAAAGCACTGAAGTACAGCATCAGCAAAAGCACTGTACCTTATTGAATGAGTCAAATTCCAAGTAGGGACATTTTGCATGTTGAGAAAACAAGAAAGGATGAAATTCCTCATATCTGTAAAATACACATTTGATATTATCACCTGAAAACTAATTTCTGTTATGCAGACTAGTAGGAAATAAAGGGAAGAAATACTTCAAATATTTACGTGTAGATATCTTCTGCTGGTTTATCTGGTTCCAGGCTTGGCTTTTTCTCCTTTTTCTGGATAACATAACCCTGAAAGAATACAAAAATATCATTTTTCTGTGGAAAGGTTTAGGTGTAATCAGCATGAGACAGTAAATAATTCCAGCAGAGAACCTTGTGCCTGAGTAAATCCCTGCCCCACTGGCTTGTCTTGACTCCAATTTCTTCTGGAAAAAGAAGTGAACTTCTTCCAGCCCTCAGGACTATCCCATAAATGCAGAGTTTAGGTGCAGAATTTATTACAGAATTTATTAGTGTTTTATTACAATAATAAAGCAAATTATTACTTTATTATTATTTATTAAAGCCCAAGTGCAAATCCCCCAGGGTTTACACAATCTGCCTGCGCATTATTTAATTGCTGCCCACCCCGTGGGAATGAGCAATTTTTATTCCACATCACCACCTGACACCCAGGGATAAAAGCCACGGCTGGGAACACCAGGAACTGCACATCCTGAGCAATTCCTGCTCGCCAGCTGAACTCTGCAACCCCAAATAACCGATAACCCACCCCAGACCCACCTTTCCACTGAAGTTGTCAGTGAGGGCCATGTATTCTTCCGCTTTCTCTAGAGCTGAAAGAACCTTCTCAAGGTTTTCTAAAGAGAAAAATAAAACGGCAGAAATATTTCATCCCCGGTGCTTCACTCCAGCAATTATTGCTCACTTTAAACAGGAGTCTCAGCACTTGGTTTCCATCTGGGAAATTTTTAATATAAAAATCTATTTAGGTGCTTTCAGGACATAATTATTCAAGTTTCAGGGGGAAAAAAAGACCACACAAATACCAGCACGTCATGAAACTACAGCTGCAGAGGCAAAGCATAAAGCAGAAGCTGTGAGAAGTTATTTTTTACAGCACCATAATCCAGTAGGAAGGAAAAAAATCCTCTGGGTTTATGGCAAATATAAAGCACACGAGGAAAATAAGACTGCAGGAAAATATATCCTGATTTTATAACCCAAATCTTTTATTTCCCAATAAATGTAAAGGTGCTCCTTTACCAAACCCTCAATGTTTGCTACAAATAAAGACTTTGATGTTAATTCTTCTTGTCAAACGTCCTTTGCACAACCAGAACTCACCTCATGGGTGAGGTGGTGTCTCATGATAAAACCATTTAGACTACAGGAAGAATCTGATATTTTATCTCCAATTCATGCACAAATCAAGAGTTTTAATGTAAACAAGGCTGGTCCTCAAGCTAAAAACATTAAAAAATAAAACCACGTGGTCAGAACTATAGTTTTACTCACCTCTTTGGAAAAAAAAACCAACTACTACACAGACATAAAAATCCCCATATTTGTGGCCCAGCCTTTAAAACATTATACCTTTATTTTCCAGATGTTGATCTATTTTGACAGCTCCAGAAAATCCAGCTTCTATAAGGCAGTGCTCGATGAGAGTGGCCCCATAAGCTGTTAAAAAAAAAAAAA
>VZTD01003898.1:57936-68581 GCA_013397725.1 Rhagologus leucostigma | reverse complement strand
GGCCGCCCCGCGCCTGCGCCCACCGGCGCTACGGATCGTGCCCGGCGCCAATCCCCGGCGCTCCGCGGCCGTCCACGAGCCGAGCCGGGAGAGGCGGTGCCGCGCTCAACCGACAGGAGGCGCTGTGAGCGCGGGGGCTCTGAGGGGGTGGGGAGCGATTGGGGCCCGGGGGTGACAGAAAAGGGTCCGAGGGTGACAAAAAAGACTCCCGGGGTGACAATAAAGGGTCCGGGGGTGACCAAAACGGGTCAGGGAGTGACAGAAAAGGGTCCGTGTGTGACCAAAGAGCCCCGGGAGAGGGCGGCAAAAAGGGAGGGTCCCGTGTGTGACTAAATGGTCCCGGGGTGAGGGGGGAGCGGCAAAGGCGTCCCGCGTCTCTCTGTGTTGAGCAGGGGAAAGGAGCCCCCGTCGGGCAGCAAAGGGATCCCGCGGGACCCCTTTCCTGAGTGTTAGTGGTGATGTATGATTTGAGGTGGGGCTGAGGGTGTGAGAGTTGGGTGGCGGAGTGTGTGTGTGAGGGAGCGGTGCGCGGGGTGTTTTGGGTTCGGGCGTGCTTGGGAGGCGGTGTCGGGTGAGGGGCAAGAGGGTGTTTGGTGTCGGTGTCGGGCGGTAAAAGGCGAGGGGCGGCAAAAGGGGAGCCCGCGTGCCTCTGTGTTGCCCAGGCTACGCTGCAGTGGCTATTCACAGGCGCGATCCCGCTACTGACCGCCACGGGAGCTTTGACCTGCTCCGTCTCCGACCTGGGCCGGTTCACCCCTCCTTAGTCAACCTGGTGTCCCGCAGCTCCCCGCGGGTCACCATATTGATGGCGGCCTTAGCTTGGACGCCCGCTCGGCACAGCGCACGGCAGCCCAGAACTCCTGGGCTCAAGCGATCCGTCGGGCTCAGCCTCCCCGGCAGCTGGGACTACAGGCGCGCGCCACCGCGCCCGGCGCTCACAGCCCGCTCTGCCGGCGATACGGTTTGTGTGGAGCCCGCCCCGCTCCGCCCCCGGCCCTCCTCCTGCTGCTCTTGCTCCTCCTCCCGATCCTCCTCCTGTTGCTCCTGCCCTTCCTCCTGCTTCTCCTGGTCGTCCTCCTTCTCTTCCTTCNCCCTTTCTTCCCCTTTCTCCCTCTCCCTTCTCCTTTCCCTTCCCCCTTCTCCTTTCCCTTCCCCTGCTTCTTCCCATTGTCCTTACCCCTTCTCTTTCCCTTTCCCCTTTCCCTTCTCCTTCCCCTCCTATTTCCCCTTTCCCTCCATCCCCCTCTCACCCCCAGCACACACCCGGTTTTTCCTGCTGAGGAGGCAGCCAGGCCAAGGAAAGAGTTACTCCTCCCCATCCTCAGCACAAACCCCAATTCTTCACTTCTTACACAGCTGGGGGGTTGTTACCAGTGATTCACGCTGGGATTTAGGATCAGGGGCATCTCCCCCATGAAGGAATTTCTTTAAAAGAGTGGTTTTGTGTCTCCTCCCTCTCCTTTTACAAACATCTCATTTTTTTCCTTCTGTTCCTCTCTCTTCCCCTGCAGAAATCCTTGTGAGATGTGGCTCCTGCTCCGCTCTCCTTGGGATTCCCCCCCTGTCCTGATGGGAATTCCCCCCTGTCCTGGCTGGGATTCCCCCCTGTGTCCCCAGCCCTCTCTGCCCCATTCCCCAGGCAAAAGGGAACGGTCCTGCTCTGCCTGGCCTGTGCCACAGGGAATATCCACATGCTCCATCCCGCTATGGATCAACACCTGAATTTTGACCCACTCCAACTCAACCAGGGCCGGTTCACCCTTCCTTGGGCAACCTGGTGATCCCAGCTCCCTCGGGAGCACCGTAACCACACTGAACTTCCACCAGCACAACTACTGCAGCCCAAAATCCCAACCTCAGCCTTCCCAGCACTCGGATCCCAGCCACAAACCACCAGATCCAGCTTTCCTGCAGATTCCCTGACATCCATCCTGTGCGAGCTCTGCCTGGCCACACAGTGGCAGTGGGGAACTGAGGGAACGTCCTAGAGCTCCCTCTGTTTCGTGTCTAAAAACGCATGGATAGACAGGAATGATTTCTGAGGAGGTTTAAGCTGCTGAGAAAGCCCAAACTCCTCATTTGGAGCCAGAGGAGGCACATCCTGGCGCTCTGGTTTCATTTCGAGCCAAGCGAGGCACAGCCTGGAGCTCTGTCTCCAGGACAGCTCCGTACAGAGCAGATCAGCGATGTCCCGCTTTGAAAACCTCCTCGTAGAGCAAAGCTTCCCGGTTTGCCAGAGTTTTCCTGGGAGCGTAAAGCTCAGAGCCGAGGACGCAAATGAGCCGTGACAGTAAATACCCGCCGGAGCGGGATAATGAGACACTCCCGGGAGCCGGAATGCCTCACAGAATCACAGAATCACAGAATCACCAGGTTGCAAGAGACCTTCAAGATCATCGAGTCCAACCTCTGTCCTAACACCTCAACTAAACTAAACCATGGCACTGAGTGCCACATCCAATCTCTTTTTAAACACGTCCAGGGATGGTGATTCCACCACCTCCCCAGGTAGACCATTCCAATATTTTATCACTCTTTCTGTAAAAAAGTTTCTCCTAATATCTAACCTATATTTCCCTTGGCGCAACTTAAGACTGTGTCCTCTCGTTCTGTCAGTTGTTGCCCGGAAAAAGAGACCAACCCCCACCTCACTACAACCACCTTTCAGGAAGTTGTGGAAGCCTCGGTCTGCAGCGGCAGCGTTTGAGGGAGGGCCTGGGACTGACTCGCAGCCAGAAATCCTGCTGAAAACCGGCATTTCCCAGTTTGACAGTTCCATCTGCTGCGATCCCAATCCCAGCACACCCCACCGAAACCTGGGCACGCCTGGGTGGGCGAGGCTGGCGCGGCATCTTCAGGAGGAGCATCCCCGCGAGTGCTTTCGCCTTTCCCTGGTGTTGTGGCTGCTCCGCGGCACGGAGAGCTGACAAAGGGGCTGGGTCCGAGGGGAAAAGATGCCACAAGAGGCTGGGTCCGAGGGGACAAAGACGCCAAAAGAGGCTGGGTCCCGCCTTGTCACCCGGGCTGCGCTCCAGGGTCTGTTCACAGGCGCGATCCCGCTACCGAGCGGCACGGGAGCTTTGACCTGCTCCGTCTCCGACCTGGGCCGGTTCACCCCTCCTTAGGCGACCTGGTGGCCCCCGGCTCCCCCAGGGCCACCATATCGATGCCGGCCTTAGCGCGGACGCCCGCTCGGCACAGCCCCCCTGCAGCCCAGAACCCCCGGGCTCAGCGGTCCGCCAGCCTCAGCCTCCCCGGAGCTTGGATTACAGGCACAAGCCACCGTGCCCGGCTGCTCCCTCCGCTGCCTCCGCTCCCCATCACTCCGGGACCGGCTCCTCCAGCCTCAGGAACTCCTCAGTGCTGCAGCAGCACCGTGGGAGGAGCAGCAGGCACAGGAAGCAAAATTTAGTTCTTCAAGTGAGCATCCAACACAATACTTTGGTTTAGACGGGCCAGGTTAAGGTGTTGTAGGCTGATAATTCAAGTTGGTGGTCCTGCTTTGGGATGTGCCCAGAGAGAGCTCAGGAGGATTTGCAGAATGCCTGAGAGGCAGCCTGCTCACTGCAGGTGTAATGAGCTGAATGATTCTCAGCAAAGGCTATAAAAATAACAAGGAATTAAGGCAAGGAATAAAATTCAGGAGCTTCCTGCTTTTATCGGTTCCCTGCCATAACAGGCAGCTGCCTAGGAACACTTTCACTGAGGATTTTTCATCTTAACTCTGTGTTTTGCCTCTGTCGAAGAGACCTGCCCCAGGCATCCCATGGGAATAACTGGCTGGTCCCTCTCCTCCACGGATAGTTGATGGAATTGTGTTTCTCCAGTGCAGAGGTCAAGGCAAGGCTGTCCTGCCCAAGCAGGGACGTGCTCCTGCTCCAGGCAGGGACACACCTCCTGCCCTGCCACACCCACTCGGGAGGGGTCTGAGCACTTCTTCCAGCCTGCCCCGAGTTACTGGAGCAAAGTCCAGGGCAATCCCATCTCAGGGAAGGAAAATAAGATTTTTCCCAGTGCTGCGCAAGCCTGAAGCCTTAAGGGTGTCAGGGCTGCACGGGAGAGATGCCAGATCTTGTTCTGGGCTCTTTTTATCTCCTTAAGGAAGAGCTGTTGGTGACAGCTGGAGTTTTGGTTAAAGGCTTTAGGATAATGATTTAGGGGTCGAGGCATGAGGAGAGGGAGGCCTGGCATCCACAAACAGGGGAGAAAGGCAAACCACCCCCACAGAAATAACACCGAACACATCCAGGCACCCCCTCCCACCCCCTCCTCTCGCCACTGACACGGGAATTCTTCTTCCTGCCACAAACACATTTTTCCTCACGTGAAAAAACCACAGCAGGAGGGATTTGAGAGAGCAGGGGCACAAAACCACGTGTTTTCCCTGAGAAATCTTATGGGAGCAAGCTTGGCAGGCTGAGGAGGGCCCAGGCACGGTGAGGATGCAGATGGATCTGACAGAGCTGTGCCCTGGGGCAGCACCAAAGCAACACCCGAGAAGGAAAATGAGCCCACTCAGAGCTGGGGACACCTCGGGAGCTCATCCCTGAGCTCAGGGGGTGCCCTGCCCTCTGGAGCTCATCCCACAGCCGTTGTATCCCGCCCAGCGGGACCAGCTGCTCCAGGATCCCGCTGAGCTCCCCACGGGAGCTGTGGCTTTGTGCAGAGAGTTACGGCTAAGCCAGGCTCCAACCCTAAATATAACCAGCTTGGGGATCCCACTGAGCTCCAAAACTCCCCCTTCCAAGGGCCAGGCAACCACGGAATCACGGAATAGAATCACAGAATACCCTGAGCTGAGGGGACCCACGAGGATCATCGAGTCGAGCTCCTGGCCCTGCACAGGACACCCCAAAAATCCCACCATGGGCCTCAAATTATTCTTACTCTTGTTAAGGCTTCAGGATTTTTCTGGCTGGTGTTGCCAGGGTGGTGATCCAGGATTTTGGCACGCGGCGATTTGGTCAGGCAGGATCCTCCTCCCCTCTTCATTTCCTCTGTCTGCTCCTGAGAACACCCTGGGAAAGGAGGACCCAGCTGGTTTGCCAATAGTACCTGTAAAGACACTTTGATGTACTTAAAATTAACAAAAACCCTGAACAGCCCGGAGTGCCGGAATCCCAGAGTGGTTGGGGTTGGAAGGGACCTTAAAGCCCATCCAGTGCCACCCCCGCCATGGGATCACCTCCCACTATCCCAGGCTGCTCCAAGCCCCAGTGTCCAACCTGGCCTTGGACACTTCCAGGGATCCAGGGGCAGCCACAGCTTCTCTGGGAATTCCATTCCAGCCCCTCACCACATTCCCAGCCAAGAATTCCCAGTTCCCACTATCCCATCTATCCCTGCCCTCTGGCAGTGGGAAGCCATTCCCTGTGTCCTGTCCCTCCATGCCTTGTCCCAAGTCCCTCTCCAGCTCTTCCTTCAAGCCCTGGAAGGGGCTCTGAGCTCTCTCTGGAGCCTTCTCTTCTCCAGGCTTTTCCAGGGTGTCAAACTGGTTTTCCTGCTGGGAGGCCACTTTGGAGGATCTCTCCCTCACTTCCACAGGGGGCTGGAGGAATACCCGGAGACCAGGACAGGGCTTTCTCCTGATGAAACCTGTGGGATTTTTAGTGATTCTTCAGGATCCTCATGGCATCCTTTCAGCACACTCGGGCTCACAGAAACCTGCTGCAGTCAGGATGTTCTCCAACACCCCTTCCCACCTCTCCTCCTCCACTTCATTAACGGGATGGGAAGATCCCAGGGATCTCTCTGATGCCCCTTCGCCCGTAGCGCACACACCTTCGGAGGTTTCAGGTTCAGCTTCCTGCCAATCCCAGCTGCTGTTGCACCCAGAATCACAGGAAACAGGGCTGAGACATCCACGGGAACCATCCCCACCCGTCCCTGCCCACAGGCAGCAGTGAGCAGGGCCAAGCGCTCTGGGAAAGCGCCTCTCTCCTGACTCACCCCGGCAGAGGACACTTGGCCCATCGTGTCAGATATCTCCGTGACAAATCTACCCCTGCAATGCCATTGTTGTATCAAGGATGTCATTTGTTTTCACAACAGGAGAATTTATCTAACACAGATACTAAACCCAGAGCGTTATTATATTCCCTTTTCCTTCCTTGGAAAGCCACAAAGGTCTTTGAAGGATCAGTGCAACAAAGGCTTTTCCCATCTCTGTCGAAAGAGAGAAGCGAGGAAAGACAGGCTGCACCACATTGAAATGGGTTTGGCCTGATGGTCCAAAATGATTGGAATCTGATTGATATTCAAAGAGATAGAAATTCTCTGATCGATGAGTATCAGTTTCCTCACGGTTTGGTTAATTTGGCGTTTCACGTTGCTGGGACAGCACCTGGAGCTCTGGTGAGGGGCAGAACATGGAAACACAGCCGTGCAAATCCACGGAAAACAATAAATGCAAACCTTGGTACCTGCGCCGCCCGCGGGTTCCTTACGGATAAGGAAAGATAAGGAAAGATAAGGAGCAGCCAGGCCCAGCTGAGTTACCACAAGGCCCCACAGGTATTTGCTGCCCTTCTCCGCAGGCTGTGACTCCTAATCACTTTATAACCACAATTGCTTTTTACTCCCTGGGCTGTAAATCCCCAGCAGGTACGGGGGACACCCCATCCACTGACACACTGTCACGCTTTTAAAACATTTACCTCACTTTTTCAAACATTTAACTTACTTTTAAAACATTAAACTCACTTTTAAAATATTTAACTCGCTTTTAAAATATTTAACTCCTGCAGGCTACCCAGTAACTCACTGGGGGTTGCCAAGGACCTGAGAAGGGTTTTAATTCTCAAGCAGGTGTGTGAAACTGAACCCCTCCTAAGAGCTCACGTTTTGCAGGTGATTTAGAACATATTTGGGTGTTTTAAGTGCTTTTCTTGCGTGTTTGACCTTGAAAATCAACCAGCGGTGTAAGGCTGTGCTATATGGAGCAGATAGTGCCCAGAGGTGCATTTCTTTCCCTGGGGCTGGTTACAAGGAGTAGATTTATATCCATGTCCTTCAGGCGGGGCACTGAGACGAAGAACCTGCTTTGCTCAGACCATCACACTTCACCTGCAACGACATTTCCACCCCACGGCTGCTTAAGTCGCTCTCTTGAAAATGAGGACCAGTCTTTGCAAACAAATTCCCGTTTTAAAGGCTGTACTCTCCCAGGTGAGCTGCAGGGGCTCTGCAGGGACACAGCAGTGGGATTCCTCAGACAGCAAAGCCTTTTTCTTGCTTTACTGAAGTTATTTCCATTTGCTTCCTGTTTACCCTCCTTCCTGTTCACGTACAGAAAGCAACAGGACTCTCCAGTAAAGCGTTCCAAAAGTAGGTGGTGCTCTCTCTCCAGCTTCTCTCCCATTCCCTGCGGGATTGGTAAACGTGAGCTGCCAGGACTGACGCGCACAGAGTTTATTAGTGACTAATTTGAGATCTTAACTACCCCAAGTGCTGAGTGCTCAAATGTCTTGTTGCTATCTATCCTCCTAAAGAGCAGGAACGATTCCTTTAAAAGCACGGCCAGACCGTGGCAAATCTTCCCCTGGTGCACAGACTGCGAGGTCGGGAAGTTTTCCTGAAGGGCAGGGAGGATCCTTGGAAATAAATCCCAGCACGGGTGGAAAAGCATTTGCCTGAGTGAATCCCATTTCTCTTCTGAGGAAGAACAACTTACTGCGCAGTGACCAGGCACTGGAACAGATTGCCCAGAGAGGAGTCTCCTTCCCTGGAGATATTCCAGAACCAGCTGGACACAATCCAGAGCCCTGCGCTCTGGGATGGCCCTGCTGGAGCAGGGAGGTGGCACCAGGTGACCCCACCGTGGTCCCTTCCAACCTGAGCCACTCAGAGCACACCCCCACATCAGTGTGGGATTTCTGTGGGAAGACGTGCAGCTCATCATTTGCCTCTGGCAGCTTTTGAGCTGTGGATGATCGCAGGAAGATCAGTTCTGGGTGCTCTCAGAGGGCCATGCAGAGGCAGAGGCTGCAACCACAGCCCAGAGCAGCACGACTCGGCCACGGGCCCTCCCAGGGACACTGGGAAAGGAGCAGGCAGAGGGATAACAGGGATTGGAGCAGTGTTTGATATCAAGCACAGACAGGCAGGAGCCCTGCGGGGAGAGGAGCCGAGCAGGAAGCGCCGCTGAGTCACGGGGAGGGCCTGATCTCGACAGGGCTCCAGCACAGGAGCAGCTCAAAGAAACCCTCGGCAGGTGTTGCACAGGTCCCATCACCTTCCCAGGAGGGAAAGGACAGAAGGAGTTCAGGAAAGCTGTTTTTCCAGGTGAAATGGGCAAAGCCAAGGTGGGCCAAGCCCCGTCTGCACCCAGTCCCCAAGGATGAGGGACAACGCGGTCTCCAACAGAGCAAGAAAAAGCCAAGATTCAAGGGGAGAAACCCGAGGAACAGAATGTCTGGGTGCAAAACGGGGAGCAGATGATGGAAAGGGCCCTTCCCCACCCTGCAGTTACTCATTCCATGGGGTTTCACGGTACCCAGAGGCGGCTGACACAGCCCGGACAGCCGAGCATCCCAGACCCCATCCCGCGCTCCACCACCGGGGCTTTATTTTCACTTAATCCTCGAGATCCACGCTCCTCCACGCTTTCTCCTGGGAGAAAGCCCCAAAGGAACCTCTCAGCTCTTGAAAAGGAAAGCAGAACAACCTCAGCACGGTCGCACCCTCCCTCAACGCTTCGCACTGTCAGAACAAAAGCATCAAGAGTCATTTCCTGAGAGCACAAAAAGCTGCTCCGAGGCCGAGGGAAGAGCGACTGATTCCGGCTCATGGGCAAAGGCAGGACCTTAAAGCTCCTGACATCAGCTTTCTCTACTGTTTTGACCACTCGTGGTCTCGTGCTGCCTGATTTAATGAACTGACCAGCACGGAAATGGTCACACGGAGCGGAGCCAAGCGAAAACCCACTCATATCCACATCCTGAGGTTAATTTTAGCCCTGCAAATATTTAGCTCTGTGTTTAGATAAATATCCCATGCTAGTGAGAGAGGAGACTGAACCAGCTGCATCCAGCGGGATCAGGGCTTGCTGTAAATCCCAATCCAGTATGATAATTAGCAGCATTATCTGCTGGTTTTAATCAGCAGAGCGTGAACTCTGGCAGTGCCCGGCGCAGGCAGGGACGCTCCTGAGCCGTGGGGTCAGCAGGCCGTACCCTGGCACAGCCTCTCATCAGGAGAGGCCATGGATGGCATGTTTTCCTTGGCATCCTCCCTCTTGGCTCGCTGCAGGAAAGAACAAAGCCTTCCTCGAAAACTCCTATTGACATCACAGAATCATGGAAAATCCTGAGCTGGAGGGGACGCCCAGGGATCATGGATCCAACCCCCGGCCCTGCACCCACCACTCTCTGGGGGAAGAACCTTTCCCTGATCTCCAACCTAAACCTCTCCTGGCACAGCTCCTGCCATTCCTGTCCCTGCTCACCAGAGAGAAGAGCTTGATCCCTTAATAATTCTGTAGTCTAGGAAACCTCCTGTTCTCCCAAAGACACCAAACCATTCCCTCTGGCAGCTCCAAGAGGGATTGCTTTCCATGTGCCAGGACATCAGCCATACAAATCAACTCAAAATTTGGTATTTTTGAAGGGAATGGGAGGATATGGTGAAGTCAGTCCTAGACAATCCCAAGGGAACGCACACTGTGCTCTCCCAGAGGAGACCCCAAAGTGATCAAGTACATCCCGGCGGAAGGTGTCCCTGCCCATGGCAGGGGGTGGAAGGAGAGGGGCTTTACGCTCCCTCCCAACCCAACCCAGGCTGGGATTCCATGATTTTGCTAGATTTGCATTCCAGGTGCCGCTTCTCCCCGTCCGCTCCCACGAGCTCAGGAGCAGCCACCAGCACAGGTTGGCTCTCCCAGCAGGAATTGGGTGGGCACCCCCTGCCCCAGCAGCCCAGGCCCGGAGGAGCAGCCTGGCAGCGCTCCGGTGTCCCTGGCAGCGTGCCCGTGTCCCTGGCAGCGTTCCGGTGTCCCTGGCAGCGTGCCCGTGTCCCAGCCCTCCGGCGCAGCCCCGGGCCGCGGGGTGGGGACCCGGCCCGGCGGCGGGACCGGCCCGACGTGTGTGTGCAGGAGCCGCTGCGCCCCGCGCTGGGCGTGCCGGGGCACAGCCCCGGGGCACAGGGCAGGGACGTGCCCCGAACGCTGCGTGTCCCGAGCGGTGATCCATGGAGTTTCACCCGCTGGAATCACAGGGAGTGACCCAAGACAACGTGGAGTCATAAACCCGATGATGCATCACTGAATCACGGAACGGCTGAGGCCGGAAGGGACCTTAAAATTCATCCAATTCCCCCTCCCCGCCACGGGCAGGGACAGCTCCCACTGTCCCGGGCTGCTCCAAGCCCCAGTGTCCAGCCTGGCCTTGGGCACTGCCAGGGATCCAGGGACAGCCACAGCTTCTCTGGGCACCCTGTGCCAGGGCCTGCCCACCCTCGCTGAACAAACCACCCAACCCAAGGCAGGGTTTATTTCCCGCACGGGAGCTCATTCCCGCGCCTGCTCCCGGTCCCGGGTGCGGTCCCAAGGCCGCTCCCCACGCGCTCCCGCCGGCTCCTGCCCCTTTAAGACGCGCCCCACGCCCCGCGCGCGCCCCGCTCTGACGCGCGATCGCGTGGCGCCTCTCCC